>JAULBS010108388.1:0-15333 GCA_032355785.1 Symmetromphalus regularis | reverse complement strand
TCCTACTAACACTAACCTCTGTCCTGGACAGACAGCACAGGAACCTGAGTCGTGTGCCCAGGACAGCGTGCTTGAACTTTAATTGGATATAAGCACGAAAATAAATACAACCAACCAACCAAAAGTATTTACTCAACAACTAGTCTGGTAAGTTGACAAACACATGTGATGATAGCCTTGCTGTTATGTTTTCACTTTATTCATTAATTTCGTGCTTTATAGTATATAATCCAGGATTTGCTTTTTCTCAGTAAAGAAATTCCCGTCTTTAATTCTAACTTCAATTTGTGTCGAAAAAAATCCTACAGAATTACATGAGCACAATTAGCTTCTTTTTTCATTGGAAATAAATTCATATATAATTAATTTTAACTACAGTTTGTGCTGGAATAATCCTCATGAAATATTAACTTCACACACAATTGGCTTTTTTCACTGGCAGTAAATTCATTAACTCTAACTAAAGTTTGTGTTGGAAAAATGCTAAATAATTAATGTAACACACAATTAGCTTTCATTGGCAAGACATTTATGTTGTTTATTCGTATTACAGTTTGTGTTAGAATAATTGTAATGAATTTAACAAAAGCACCTGCAGCTAGCGTTTTCATTGACAAGAAATTTATGTTAGGCTAAACAAAACAAGTAAAGTAAAGTTTGTTTTATTTAACGACCCCTCTAGAGCACATTGATTTTTATCTTATCATAGGCTATTTGACGTCAATCATATGGTCATTCTGACATACGTCTTTAGGGGAACCCTCTGCCGCCACATAGGCTACTCTTTCTGATAAGCAGCAAGGGGTCTTTTATATCACTAACCCATAGACAGGACAGAACATACCATGGCCTTTGATGAACCAGTTGTGGACCACTGGTTGGAATGGACAATAGCCCAAACAAAACAATACCCTTGCTTCAGGTCTCGTGGATGATGAAAATTAGGGTAGGTACAATGTACATGTAGGTAGGCATAAAAAAAAAAATTCTGAGGTTTAATTTTTTTATTGTTCCTGGGACAAAATTAGTAATCTGGGACACTATTACTGGGCAAATTTGAGGAAAAGTCCACTTGATGTCAGAAATTGATGCAAAATTGAGACTGTACACTAAAATTCCTTGTCTTTTACTGGCAATACAAATGGCAGCACTTCCAACAGTATGGATTTATCATTTGAAAAGAACTGGGCCACCAAAATTGTATGGGATTTGAGGGATTCTCTAGTAAATATCATGCAATTGTGTATGAATGTATTGCCACTAACTGGTGATAAAATGTTATGGTGTCGACGATTCTGATGGCGTATGATCGGAGTCAGTAGCATACATTTTGTTTTCTCACCTTTATAAAATTGTCTGTAATTGCATTTTATGGGCTTTGGAAAATATGATCAGTTAGGTAACCTGAACCAATGGTCAGTGGAACCATTTGCATTTTGGGCTATTTTCCTTTCCAACCAGCGTTCCACAACTGGTTTATTAAAGGTCGTGGTATGCTCTGTCCTGTCTGTGGGACACTGCATATAAAAGATCCCTTGTTGCTTACTGGAAAGAGTAGACTGTGGTCACAGCGGATTTACTCTAAATAAATATTTCAGAATGACCACATGATTGATGTCCAATAACCGATGATTGATGTCCAATAACCGATGAGGTGTCGTTAAATAAAACAAACTTTACTTTTGTTTATGAACCAAGGGTATTTTTTTCTTTGGCCTAATTCAGTTTGTATTTGAATAATTACAATGAATAAATTTAACATAACCCATGATTTGTTTTTCGGATAGGATAGAAATTCATTAATTCTAACTGCAGTTTGTGTTAAATGAATGCTAATGAATTCTCCCAACCCAGGTGTATAATTTCTATTAAAAGGTACATTTTCTCTCGCTGTCTGTGGAAATCCATAAACAATGTCCATAGATTGACTTTCCAGCACATGCAGAACTTCTCCAAATTATCCTGTATAATGACGTTACAGACCTCGCCATTGCAAACAAAAGTAAAGTTTGTTTTATTTAATGACGCCTCTAGAGCACACTGATTTTTATCTTATCATCGACTCTTGGACGTCAAACATATGGTCATTCTTTCATATTTCTTTAAAGGAAATGTGCTGCTGCAACATAGGCTACTCTTTCCATTAAGCATCAAGGGGTCTTTTATATGCATTGTTCCACAGGCAGGACAGCACATACCACAGCCTTTGATGAACCACTTTCTTATCTTATCGGCTATTGGACATCAAACATATGGTCATTCTGATATATTTGTTTAGAGGAAACCTCCTGCTGCCACATAGGCTACTCTTTCAATAAGTAACGAGGTCTTTTATATACACTTTCCCACAGACAGGACAGCACATACCACGGCCTTTGATGAACTAGTTGTGGATCACTGGTTGGAATGTAAAATAGCCCAAACTGTAAATGGGTCCACCGAGAAGGATCGATCCGATGACCGACTGCGTTCCACCTTTTTGAATGTTCAGATATGGAAAGTTCATGTATCGATGATAATGGTAGACTATTTAATTTTTGTGTTGACAAGATGGGTAATAACAATGTATGCAGAATCATTATAATTATAGATTCTTTCTGGTTTTTTTTGTTTCAGGACCTCCCTTCCAGTGCCCATGTTCTCACGAAATGATTTTAGCTTTTGGAGCATCTTGAAACAGTGCATTGGCAAAGTAAGTACAATATGATTTTGGTGGTGGTGGTGATCATCAATGATGATGACGAGGAGGAGAAAAGGGAAAGAGGAGTGTGACTATGATTATGACTGTGATATTGAAGTTGTAACACCAAAAGATGGATAAACCCTCCAGTATAAGCATACGAGACGAGGGGCAGTGTGGCGCAGATGTCCCCCACCCCTCCTCCCGCAAAGGTGGAACAAGTTTCTTATTCAGACATAAATTAAGGTGGCATTTGGTCAAAATGAGCTGGCAAGATATAATTTACCATCAATGTACTCACAAGTAATAGAGCGTATAAGCACAGGCATTCGTGTTCTGGTAAAAATATGTAGTCTTTAAGAATAGATGTTATCAAGATACGAGCGTTTTGTTTTAAAAATCAGGTTCCTATGCTGTCTGTCCAGGACAGAGGTTAGTGTTAGTAGGAGACACGAAACCCACTGCTTTTCTATAAAAATCAAAGGATCTTTATATGCACTATCCCACAGACAGAATAGCACATACCACAGCCTTTGTTAAACCAGTTGTGGACCACTGGTCGGTGTAAGTGGTATACACCTACCCACTGAGCCTTGCGGAGCACTCACTCTGGGTTGGAGCCGATACTGAGATTTGATCTCAGTACCTACCAGCCTCGAGTCCGATAGCTTAACCACTGCCTCACGGAGGCCGGTGGATCGATTCTTGTCAGTGGACCCATTTGCAGTTCCGTTCTAACCAGTGATCAGCAAATGGTTCATCAAAGACCATGGTATGTGCTGTCCTGTCTGTGGGACAGTGCATGTAAAAGACCCTTTGCTGCTTTTCGGTAAGAGTAGCAATAAAAAAACAAAATTAATAGAACCAAACTTTTAAAAAATATTCCTGCAAGTATTCTAGATAGTTTAAACATCTTCCGTTTTTGCTTTTAAAAAATGTTTTTGTTGTTTATGTATTATATATATATATATGTGTGTGTGTGTGTGTGTGTGTATACACACACAGACAGACACAAGGTGTTTAAGCTGTCTTTCGCCAAATACAAATTAACCCTTTCAGACTCATTAAGCCGGTGCCTTAAAGTGCCCCAGGAATTGATATATCTCAGCCGTTAAACAAAGAATAAATTTAAAGATGGTTAATTGATGTTAACTTTTTTGTTATTCATAGTAGAAGGTTGGTTAAAGTATATTTGTAAAGATTAATGAATTTCCTTTAAGAATTATCTCATCGTTATATATCAATACAGGTATTTATTGTATTAATTGCTTATTACAAGGATATCAAATTTCTATGAAAATCTTCACTCACTCTCCGACAACATGCATACATGTATGTCTCGGAAGTGGTATGTCATCTTATATTCGTGATACTATTTCACCTACTTGCATACTGTTTTGAATTTTTATTCTCATATTTCAATAAAACATCACTATCGCAGTCATTTTCCGAGAACACTGTACCATGAAACATCTATGACTCCATTACAGTTCGATACGAAATCAGGCGAAAATTGACCAAAAAAACCTGAAAATTTTCACAGCAAACTACGCTACATTTCTAACAGGATGTTCTTAACATTACCTAAACTGCGCATGTCAAGTTATGACGAATTTGGCGGTAAATACAAGTTAAAAAGACACAACAGGATTTCCCGTTGTAAAGTCGCAACAGGTTTTTTTATAGCGCGATACCCCGTTGTAAAGTCGCAAAGGGTTAAATTAGTTACTTGTTTAAACCTATTTAATGATTTATAGTTTTTAATGTTAGAAGACGTATTGTTCCATAATTTAACTGACTAAAGAAAGAATGAATTTGCAAACAGCAATATTGGTATTCAAATGATCGGCATTACATAAAGAATATGGATTTGTTTCATCAATTAGTCATGGTAAATGAAGAGCTAAATAGGTAGGTAACAAGTTATTTGACAGTTTAAACATCATGCATAATTTATTGTTCACGCCTTCTTGAGAGTGGTACAAAACCAGTCTCTTTGTATATATAATCATGTGAAGTTCCCCTAACAGAACCACAAATTGTTCTAAGAGCATCTAACTGAATATTTTCAAGGTTTTGTGCTAACTGAAAGGAACAGTTATCCCAAATAATGTCAGCATAGACAAATACTGGAAGGATAAATGACTTATATATTATTTCTAACAATTTTCTAGAAAGATGATATTTGAAAGACCTGAGAGAGTTTATCATTTTGCTTGTTTTGTCAATAAGACTGTTTATGTGATATTGCCAGTTTCCTGATTGTTGAAAGGTCAGACCCAAATGCTTGTGAGATTCATCTTCCAATATCTGTACACTATCTAAAAATAGGGGTGGATTTTTCGAAGCTGAACATTTGCGACAAAAAAAATGATAGTTTTAGTTTTTTCTGGATTAAATTTCACCAACCACATTTTGGCCCAAGTATTACTTTGCTCATGGTCTCTGTTTAAAATATTTGCACATGCCTCTGGATTTTCAACTGAGATACACAGAGAGATATCATCATCAAAATGTCATATGTTAGATGTAATTCCAGTTACAATATCATTAATATAAATCAACAATAAGATTGGACCAAGCACAGAACCCTGAGGGACACCAGAAGGAATTTCTTTTGCACACGAAGCATGACCATGTACTACTACACATTGTTTATGACCAAATAGATAGCTTTCAAACCATTTTAGAAGTTTACCATTTATTCTAACCGATTCCAATTTATGAATTAGACCCTTGTGCCAGACCCTGTCAAATGCTTTACTTATATCACAAAATACTGCCCAAACCTCTTTTCCTCTGCTTTTCCTGGTAAAAAAATCAATAAGTTGGTAAACTGTTGAATCCACAGGAATGAGACCAGATTGGAACTGTGTTATGATTTATTATCTCTAAAGAAGTTAAAAATACATTTGAAAATACACTTCTCAAAAAGTTTTGAAATATTACTCATTAGAGAAATTGGCCTAAAGTTAGAAGGGTCAGTTATACTCCCTTTTTTGTGAATGGGGCCCACATTTGCATATTTCCAAGAGGACGGAAAAAGAGATTGTTCCAAAGATAAATTGAAGAGATGGGTAAGAGGATCAGATATTTCAGCAAGTAATTAAGTATTCTGTTGCTAATTAAATCTGGACCTGAGGATTTGGATACATCTAATGAATTCAGTAAATCTTTTACCTCGTTTTCGTTTAAATGAATCTCGTCTAAGGAGTTTTAAGTAATCCTATCAAGCTTTGGCAGGGTTTGTGGTACATTATGAATTGTAGATTGTTTAATAAAAAAGTCATTAAATGTCTGTTATTTCTTCAGGTTTGTGAATATTCTCATTGTCCACAATCAATGGGGTAATTGATGAGCTAACAGATCAACAATTTTTTAGATAATTATTTACAAGCTTCCAACAGTTTTTATCACCGATAGTATCTGTACAATTAATTTTACAATAAATGTTTTTAAATATTTGCCTTTAGTTTTTCTTATTTTCGTTTTAACTGAATTTCGCACTTTATGAAAATTTGCACACTCCTCTGGGGTATTTTTAATTTTTGCCCTATTATAACATTTTTTTTTTGGGTCTAATTAACCTTCTTATATAACCATTCATGAAGGGTTTATCTTTAGGTTTGATTGTGATAACTTTACTAGAGATAAATAGGTTAGCTGCATTTAATAAAATATCAGTTAGTTTTAACATTATCGTCTCAACAGATTCAGACTGAAATACATCGTCCAAGTTTGTGTCAGAAATATAAGATTTTAGACCCAATACATCTGTAGCTGGATAGCCCCATATAGTTCTTTTGAAAGAATAATATTTCTTATCATTAGACACAGACCCAATGTGAACTGTAACTGGAGAATGATCACTACAGAACGGAGTAAGCACATTGGATTTTGCAATAAATAGTGGACAAGATGCAAAAATTAAATCAATTTTACTATGCTCGGTGATTCATGTGGGTTCTTTAATTAATTGTGAAAGCTGAAAACGAGCACATAAGTAATTTATATATCATTATTTCATTCAAGAACATTTGTATTAAAATCCCCAATGATCACAACCTTATTTATACAATCATCAATACCATTATTGAAAGATTCTTCGATTAAGTTCCATGAATCAGCTTTACTAGAAGGAGCACGATAAAATGTGCCAAGTAATATTTCACAATTTCTGTTGTTAATTTCTATCCAGATGACTTCTAAACCATGAATATCCATGTCAGTTCTGTGTTAAGATAATATTATTTTTAACACAGACTGCTACACCTCCCCATGTGTTAACAGTTCTATCTTTACAATAGGGTTCTTTAAAACCTTCGATCAACATGTCTTCATTTTTAACACAGACTGCTACACCTCCCCATGTGTTATCAATTCTATCTTTACAATAAGGTTCTTTAAAACCTTCGATCAACATGTCTTCATTTTTAACATAGACTGCTACACCTCCCCATGTGTTATCAGTTCTATCTTTACAATAAGGTTCTTTAAAACCTTCGATCTACATGTCTTCATTTTTAACATAGACTGCTACACCTCCCCATGTGTTATCAATTCTATCTTTACAATAGGGTTCTTTAAAACTTTCAATCAAAATGTATTCATTTATGATATTTGGATTTAAATGAGTTTCAGTAATGGCAATCACATCATAATTATGTAATTCAGTTTCAACAAGATCAACTTTAGATACAAACTGCTTACATTCAAGTGGACAACAAATATACCAGTAGATTTTGTATTAAGGCAAACAGGGCGAGAATTTACGTGGACATCACTAGCCAAGAATAATTGCATGAGAACTAACAGTATACCTCGTTCTCCCCAAAATAGACAGCTTAAAATAAGATAAAAACATAAAATCAATAGTGTGTCCACTTTTTCCTGTGTTTCTGTACAACCTCACTCTCGCCCTATAAACAACAATATCAACCAACATCGAATACCATTATTAGAAAACATATAACGGACGAGACTGGGGATGTTGTTACAACTTAATAAATTTTAAAGATAAATATTCTTGAAATCTCATGGTTTACCCTGTTCATAGTACATATGCAATAGCCATCTATTAGAAAATCATTACATTTAGGAATGTTTTGAAACTTAAACTCTTTAGAAATAGGAGAAAAAAGAACAACAAAAGGAAAGGTACTGAAGAATGAAAATAGAAAGAACATACATGTAAATAAGGTAACCAGGAAATAACATAAAATGAAGTTTGAGATATGTGGTATGGTGTATACTGGTGTTCGATTAAACATTCAACATTGAGTATACAAACAAAATACAATTAGGTAAAAATATGCATCCACACTCTCACATTTACCATTCATCCATATCTAACACACACACACGGGATGCACACACACACACACGTTTATACACTTTTAACTTAAACACAACGATCCCAATAATATGAGATAAATATGTGTCACTTTATGCATGTGCAAGTAAACAACTTTAAAAGTTTGCATGTATAAATCACATTTCAGTTGCACGTGTAAATCACACTTCAGTTTACAGTGAAATCAACAGAAATTAGTGCATGTTATACAAACGTCTGTTTGCTAATTGCACGACTAAAACACAACTTGCACACCATACATACACATTGACACCTTACACTAAAACTCACTTATGACAAAACTACTAAATAAAACATATGTACACAACAATGTCTCAAAACCTGTACAATAAGGTTCATCAATACATAAATGACAGTTATGCTGCCACACAGAATAAATAAATAAATAAAATATACACAAACAAAATCAAAATGAAATATATTTCTAGACTTGTAACAGAAAAAATAGAATGTCATAAGTTTAATGATTTCCAGTTTCACTAATCTAGAAACTGAAAATATAGAATGTCGTAAGTTTAGTGATTTCCAGTTACACTATTCTAGGAACTGAAAATATAGAATGTAGTAAGTTCAATGATTTCCAGTTACACTATTCTAGGAACTGAAAATATAGAATGTCATAAATTCGATATATAATTTCCAGTTATACTATTCTAGAGACAAAACATTATGGAATATCATAAGTTCAATGATTTCCAGTTACGCTATTCCAGAAACTGAAAATATAGAATATCATAAGCTCAGTGATTTCCAGTTACATTATTCTAGGAATTTTGTTTAAGGAATATCATCAATTCAATGATTTCCAGTTAAGTTACACTATTCTAGAAACTGAAAATATAGAATCTCATAGGTTCAATGATTTCCAGTTACACTATTCTAGAGTCTGAAAATATAGAATCTCATACACATGTAAGTTCAATATTTTCACTATTCTAGAAACTGATTTCCAGTTACATATTTCTAGAAATAAAAAATATGGAATATTTTTTATTTGACTAATATACATGAGATAATAAAATTTCCATGTCCAGATAATAGTAGGATTATTGGGATAAAATTCTGCATTAATTAGTACCTCAGCACATCGTAAGAAACACATGACAGAAAAATGGGATTCTCATGGATTCCAGTGATGTTAAATTGCAGGAATTCAAATGGAGTCTGGTAGAATTTGATGAATTTGAGTTATAAGCAAAAGATAAGATGAAGTGATATGAAAGCATAATTTGTCTTATAATTGCCTACCTTGTCCCCTCCAAAGAGAATGAGTTCTGCATCATCCATTGTGTCTGATCCAGTGAACCGGATGCTGGACTGGATGAGGGAAACATAGTCCAGTTTCCACTTGTCGATCTCAGCCTCCAGCCACTGTAATTTGCTGTAAACACAGATCACTACCTTCAACACTTGATTATTAGTCATGTTACTGGCATTAACATATGAACAAATGTCAGTCTTAGTGGTCTAGTGGTAGTACATCAGACTCTCAAGCTAAAGACAGTTGTTTAAACACTTGATTATTAGTCACGTTACTGACATTAACATATGAACAAATGTCAGTCTTAGTGGTCTAGTGGTAGTACATCAGACTCTCAAGCTAAAGACAGCTGTTTAAAACATGTCTGAGGCAAGCTCACAATGATTATGTGTTGAAATTACCAAATGTTTGACATTCAACAGCCAATGATCAATAAATCAATGTGCTTTAAAAGAACATATTTTTAATAATGTAAAAAGCAGAAAAGGAATTGACTTTAAATAGTTAGAGGCAGCAATTTTGAAAGAGGGTATTCACATACATTTTTAATATTTGAAATGGGGTCAAAGGTACCAAATATGACCAAATTATAATAGAAAAATAATTGGTGGTTAAAAGGGGTCTAAACTCAGCAGACAAAAGCATGAATATTTTCAAAGAAACATATCAAGGGATAGTCTGACAAAGCTATGACGGTTAAAACAGTGAAAATGTCAGTTTATTTACCAACATTTAATAGCATGTTTTAATGGACATTCATGAAGGTTTAGGTGTAAATAATAAAATTAGTTTCATATGGGTTATAAACATGCAGATCAGCTATTACATAATGTAATAACAGTGACTAATAATCAATGACCAACTATTTTTATACAGTTGTAAATAACTTTACTAACAGTGCACTATCATCATTATTTAGAACATTATATAGAAAAATTAAGAGCAATTTAAATATTTCAGAAAGAGAAAGAAAGCTTTCTTATCCTACCATGACTTTGGAAAATACTGGATTCTAATTGACTGTCTTCTTTTAATTAATAACCAGTTTTAAAATCATTGTTGATACTGTGCTGATATAATTGGGATGCTTTACTTGTATTACAGTGATGGTAAAATTGAGATAAAAAAACTGTGGTTTAATTTGGAGATATGTTACTGTGGATGTGAAACTTCTAAATCTTATATTTAAAGCCTCACACTATTATATTAGTTTTAAATGTCATTTAGTGGTTTCAAAGTCAAGATAACATACCTGAAAACTGAAATTACAGTATATTTATGAGCTATTTTAATGATACCATCATGCTGAGTTATCACTGGCTATTAGATTGGAAATCACAGTATATTTATGAGCTATCTCAATGATACCATCATGCTGATTTATCACTGGCTATTAGATGTGAAATGACAGTATATTTATGAGCTATTTTAATGATAACATCATGCTGATTTATCACTGGCTATTAGATGTGAAATCACAGTATATTTATGAGCTATTTTAATGATACCATCATGCTGATTTATCACTGGCTATTAGATGTGAAAACTCAGTGTATTTGTATTTGATTTATTGAAGGAACCAGCTACCACTACAAGGGCAACTCTTTCTGATTAATAGTAAATGATCTTCTGCATGCACCTTCAACAGACAGGATGACACATACCACAGCATATGTTACACCAGTGATGGACCACTGGTTGGATTGAGAAACAGTCCAAAGTATCCACTGAATTGAGATTCATCTGATAATCCATCACACCTCAGCCAAACATTTTAACTCTCTATTTAAATATTTCAGCATATTATACATAAATATTTCTGTATATAATTCATTAGAAAATTAGAAGTAATATATCTATTAAAATACATCAAAACCAAGATGTCTGTAACTAACCCATATTGTTCATTAGATATAGAAACCAAGATGTCTGTAACTAACCCATCCTGTTCATCAGATATCAAAACCAAGAAGTCTGTAACTAACCCATCTTGTATATCAGATATCAAAACCAAGAAGTCAGTAACTAACCCATCTTATATATCAGATACCAAAATCAAGAAGTCAGTATCTAACCCATCTTGTATATCAGATATCAAAACCAAGAAGTCAGTAACTAACCCATCTTATATATCAGATATCAAAACCAAGATGTTGTAACTAACCCATCTTGTTCATCAGATATCAAATCCAAGAAGTCTGTAACTAACCCATCTTATATATCAGATATCAAAACCAAGATATCTGTAACTAATCCATCTTGTTCATCAGATTTAAAAACCAAGAAGTCTGTAACTAACCCATCTTGTATATCAGATACCATAACCAAGATGTATGTAACTAAACCATCTTGTATATCAGATACCATAACCAAGATGTATGTAACTAACCCATCTTGTTCATTAGATATCAAAACCAAGATGTCTGTAACTAACCTATATTGTTCATTAAATATAAAAACCAGGATGTCTGTAACTAACCCATATTGTTCATTAGATATAAAAACCAAGACATCTGTAACTAACCTATATTGTTCATTAGATATAAAAACCAATATGTCTGTAACTAACCCATATTGTTCATTAGATATAAAAACCAAGATGTCTTTAACTACATGTAACCCATATTGTTCATTAGATATAAAAACCAAGATGTCTGTAACTAACCCATCTTGTTCATCAAAAACTGTCTGCTCATTATTTCTCAGCTTGGCAAGTCGCCGCACTTCTTCATTTAAAAAGCGATTCTGATTTTGTAAAACCCGAACACGTTCTTGCAACTCTTTAGAAATCCTTGCCGTCCTGAGAAATAAATATAAACAACTTCAATTCATCAGAAAACAAATATAAACAACTACAATTCATCTGAAAATAAATATAAACAACTACAATTCATCTGAAAATAAATATAAACAACTACAATTCATCTGAAAATAAATATAAACAATTACAATTCATCTGAAAATAAATATAACAACTACAATTCATCTGAAAATTAATATAAACAATTACAATTCATCTGAAAATAATAAAATTTTCTTCACTTCTAAACAATTTACAGCAATCCATTTGGATAAATGGTGTTAACATTTTTGCATTCATATCTCAAGAAAGAATAAGAATAATTTTTTTTCAATTTTTAGATTACGTTTGTTTTTAATAAGCAGGATTACTGAGTTACCATATGGAATAAAACTAAAATTGAAATTCATCAGGGTTTGTTTTGATTTGCAAAAAATTCATAGACAGTCCATTTCCAGACATCTGTCATACTTGATTTGCAAAGTAGATATTTTATCAGTTAAAGTTTGAGAACATAGTTTTTGAAATACCCAAGATGACATTGGTTTTTATTTATTTTTTAAATATGTATTTTATTCTATCCTGCAATTATCATTGGTTCTAACATGGTCAGTGGACAAATTTAAAAAGATCAAAACAGAATTTTATTTTTATTGCTTTTAAGCCAAAATGGCAGATACGTAATTTAGAAATATAAAAAAAATGTTGTAAAGGCTGAGAACCTAATGCCATAAATACATTTTGAATGATGAATATCTTGTCAAAGTTTGTAATGTCTGAACAGTTAAAACATGTTTTTACTATATCTTACATATAGAGAACTCTATAACAATCCAGCATGCCACAGATAAATACAGAATAACAGTTGAGGAGACCATTAAATTCACAAGATAAACAGAGTCCCATGTAATTTTAACTAGTACCAAACTTCTTAGATTTTTCTGGGAAAGCAGTAGAGGAAAAAACATTTTTTTTGAGGTAGTTGAGTAGAGGGACTAGGGTTAAAAATTATTAAAAGTTATTTTATATGAAAAACCAAAATTGCTTAGTAAATAACTAGGGGGGCGGAGTACTAGTAATGACTCTGTTTCTGGAATTGCTCCAAAAATGTGCAGTGATTGCTCTCAGCAAGAAAGAATTTTCTTTAATCTGTCAGAAGTTTTAAATGTCAATTATTATAATAATTAAAATTGTATCTCTACACAAAACAGAATCCAAATAAAGTACAGTCACAATTGTGAAACCTGTATGAATTATTGCAAAAACAGTCATGATTCAAGGTGTTTGCAAAAGGTGAGTATATTTGGTCACACTATAACTAACACATCACATGCACATCCCAAAACATCAAGACTCCTCCACAGAGGGTCACTGGTTCTAATCCCTCAGTAGAAGCTGAGTTATTTGTTATAAAAGTTACCTCTTTTTGCTGTCGTATGCCTGATCTCCATGTCCAAGCTGACCCAACTTCTCATCCAGGTCTCCAATAATCTCATTCTTCTGTTTCATAATCTCCTGGAAGCATGTCTGCCTGTTCATAACCTTGGCTAGCTCACATTTTGTAGCTCTGTAAAACAGACAAAATCACCCTTAATATTAGTGTAAAATTATGTCTGCCTGTTCATAACCTTGGCTCGCTCACATTTTGTAGCTATGTAAAACAGACAAAATGCATTATGGATATGATGCAATTATATGTTTAATTTCAAGGTAATGTTGATGCCATTGTACACATCTTAGAGTCAGTTTTTGGCACACAGCATCAGAATAGAGTGCTGAACGCTGTGTATTGCTTGTGAAGGGGATAACAGGAGGTGCATTCCAAGTCAGTATCTCGTGTGGCCAGCCCGTGCGTTGATGAAGGACATGCATCTTTGGTACATGGAAAGCATCAGATGGTTGATGAATGCCATTGGCACTTGGGCCCATACCCTGAGAAAGCCACATGCAGTTGAGCAGCAATTGTTGGCCTTGGGTGCACCTGGTTGAGTCTTTGTTGGACCTCGTCCCACAAGTGTTCTATCGGATTCAAATCAGGACAGAGGGCTGGCAAGTCCATGGTTCACACGTTATGCTGCTGCAGGAAATCCCTGGTCACTCTGGCCATATGGGGGTGGGCATTATCTTGCTGGAACACATGGTTATGGTGACGAACAAAATGGGGCAAAATGTGGGATCTCAGGAATTGGTTGATATACAGCTGAGCTGTGACGCCATTGCCCCTGCCTCTGCCTGAACTAATATTCTGAAAGACAAGAGGCCCCACCTGCTGGTTAAAACCAATTGCTCCCCAAACCATGATTCTTTCACCTCCCCATGGGTTCCTTTCCATCAAACACGTATCTCGGTAGCGTTCGCCCCTCCTTCACCAGAACCTGGCTCTGCCATCTGCTGTTGAAATGCAGTATCAACTTTCATCAGATAAGAGAACTGTTCTCCATTGCTGATGGCACCAATGTTGATGCTGCATGGCCCATTAAAGTCATGCCTGATGATGACTGATGGTGAGGATAGGAACCTGAGAGAGGTTGTTGGTGGCAAGATGACGTCGGACTATGTCTGCACCGATGTGCTCTAGTAATATTTTAAAAATAAGATACAAAAATACTGAAGTTCTGTAAAGAAAAAACTTCTTCAGTATTAGTGATATACGACAACATGTCATTAATATTAATAACATGTGTTGGCTTTCTCACAGGAAGTGTTCAGCCCTTGAAATTCAGACACTTATGATGGCACATAACTGCCACTGAAAATTGCTTTACTATGACACTGTGACGTCAGTATGAAGAGAATTACCACACTGCATAATATATAGTTAAACTTTGATAACCAAAACTTCTATGTTTTGAAAACTTCACTCTAACAGTGTTATTCTGATCCTAGTCAAACTCTCATACAAACTAGTAACAGAGGCCTTCAAAAATTCCAAATTCTGAAACTCAAAATCCTTAATATCTCAGTCTTTTTTTCAAAATGCAATGATGGCAAGATTGAGTTGAAATCTTGTTGATGTATTGTCCATTTATTCCAAACAGAGTGCACTGTCTGACTCAATCCGATGATGGCAAGATTGAGTTGAAATCTTGTTGATATATTGTCCATTTATTCCAAACAGACTGCACTGTCTCACTCAATGCAATGATGGCAAGATTGAGTTGAAATCTTGTTGATATATTGTCCATTTATTCCAAACAGACTGCACTGTCTCACTCAAT
>JAULBS010108366.1:0-15336 GCA_032355785.1 Symmetromphalus regularis | reverse complement strand
ACATAATGGAAACTCCTTCATATTTTATTCTTCCACCATGGTATATAAAACCACCCGATATTTTGTTTGATCTGGTGAATCCGAAGAAAGATCATACAGATGCACTAGTATACAAACAACATTTCTTGGAAATTAAGAGTAAATACCGTGTTTTCATTCATGTTTTTACTGATGGATCACGAGATTGTAATGCTGTAGCCTCTGCTACAGTGTTCCCATCTGAAATAATTTCCAAGAGATTTCCTAACTCGGCGTCTATTTTTTCTGCTGAAGTTCAGGCAATTATTGATGCCCTGGACAAAATTAAATATTCTAATGCATCCAAATTCATTATTTTTACAGACTCACTTTCGTGTCTCCAAGCTTTGCATAATATGAAGCTGGAAAATCCCTTAATTGGGATGGTGATACGGATGTGTGTCTTTTTATCATCTAAAAAGAAAATTGTCTTTTGTTGGGTGCCCTGTCACGTTGGTATTAGGGGTAATGAAAAAGAAGACCTAGTTGCCAAGGCTGCTTTGGATTCGCTTCGTACCAAGGTGGGTATTCCATATATAGATTATAAATTTTTAATTAACAGTTACATTTTATCTACTTGGCAAGGTGAATGGAACAATGTGGGAGCGAACACACTTCATTCCATCAAGCCAGTCTTGGGAGATTGGCAGCACTCCTACAGCTTTTTACACTGATTTGTATTTATTTATTATTTTAATAACTCACCAATGTATGACCCCCAATAGCCTATGTTTATTTTTTGTGCTGGGGAGGGGGGGTCGTTAAACAAATAAACAAATAAATAAACAAACACAATTAATTAATTAATATATATTTTTAATACAATAATTATATGTCACGGTAACACTGCAAGTACAATGAAACAAATATAACAAGATAAATATTATCACAATAATTAATTAATTAATATTTTAATACAACAATTACATGTCACGGTAACACTGCAAGTACAATCAAACAAATATAACATAAGATAAATAGTATCAAATTACTTAATATAATTATATTTTAAAACAATAATTATATGTCACGGTAACACTGGAAGCACAATGAAGCAAATATAACATAAGATAAATAGTATCACAATAATTAATTAATATATATTTCTAATATAATAATTATATGTCACGGTAACACTGCAAATACAATGAAGCAAATATAACAAGATAAATAGTATCACAATAATTAATTAATTAATATTTTAATACAATAATTATATGTCACGGTAACACTGCAAGTACAATGAAGCAAATATAACTTAAAATAAATAGAATCACTATAATTAATACATTTTTAGTCAAATAATTATATATCATGGTGCAACTATAAGGAAAAATACAGCAAATATATTTTGTAATAAATAATATCACAATTAATTAATTTTAATACAATAATTATAGATCACGGTAGCACGGCAAAATCTAGCGAATATAACTTCAGATAAATCATATCACAATTAATTAGTTTTAATACAATAATTATATAACACGGTAACACTACAAAATCTAGCGAATATAACTTCAGATAAATAGTACCACAATTAATTAATTTATGTTGAAATACAATAATTATATTTCATGGTAATACTGCAAGCAATATCAAGCAAATATAATTTAAGATAAATAGTATCACAATTATCTTATTTTTAATACAATACTTATATGTCACGTTAAAACTACAAGTAAAATCGAGCAAATATAACTCATGATAAATAGTATTACAATTAATTTATTTTTAATACGGCAAGTAAAATCAAACTATATAACTTAAATGTCCCACAGAATTTAAGGGGCTTTGTACTCTAAATATTGATTACGAATGAAACTTAGATGCATTAGTTATACTAGATCTGTTTTTATACCACCCAAGACATTTTTAACTTAACCATGGTATAGGGAATTCCATGTAGACGATCGATTGTTTTTCACATTTAAAAATTTCTAATTTTCAGATCGGAACTATTCGTATTTTTTGCAGCCTCAAAAATATTCCTGTTTTAAAATAACGGCTAACGGGGGAATACCCGTCACGTGACTAAATATATACGTCACACATTCAATAAAAATATTTTCAGCCTCGGTCACAAACTATTCGCAGTATAAAGGGCCCTTGCAGGAACCCTATTGACCTTCGGCCACCAACTTTACAGTGCCCCTCCCCTCTCTCACTTTCAAATGTACTCTGCGGGCTCTGTAACTAATTATTATTTACTGCAATAATTATAAAGCGCCCTAACACCACAAGTAACATCAAACAAATACAACTTAAGCTAAATAATATCACAATTTATTATACACCTATATGTGTATTCAAATCAAATGTGTTCAATAGCATAATGCTATCATCATTAATTTACGACAAAAGGTTTGTTGACGGCACGGAAAAGGCCGACGCAACGGAATATCCATATTGGACAATACGGAAAATCTATATTGGACACGCGTGCACTAATTAGGTAGTTTGTAATGCAAATGACGTCATTTTACGGTAAACGCTATCACGGAAAATGAATATTGGACGTTACGGAAAATCTATAATAGACTCGCTTGCACTAATTAGCTACATCAAAGGGACGTCACTCTGATTTATTTATGTCGGTCTGTTTAGCGGACGCCGCACAAAAGGCTGGGACACAATTTCAAAATGCTATCGAATGAAGCCTTCGATTTATTTATTGAAAATGATCAGTATAATAACCGTATAAACCTATCATTGAGTATTGTAATTTCCATAACGTAAGGGGCATACATCGAAAGTGACAACAATACAAATGTTACTTCTTCAGAACTATTTTCATAGTAGTCTAATATAAATGAAGTCCATTGATACATTGCTGATAAAATAAACACGTTTCAAAGATACCATCATGGTGTATTTTAAAGTTGACAATGAACAAAGTGTTGCACTTCTATCATGTCATATCAAAATATTGATGCGGCTTCAAAGAAAAATAAAAAACGGTTTGTTTTTGCAACATTAATCTTTCATTATTTTATTGATCGTTTATTGTATAAAGCCCACAGTTCTGTTAGTACCTATTTAATTTAAGTGTTGTCAGAGTTCGTTATTGGGGTGAAAATAGAGGTGAAAAAACAATGTGAAGTTAATATTTTTCTCCCGATTTATCATGACGTCATAATTTGCAAGTTGTATGACGTCACATCTGGCAAAGTAAACATTCAGTCAAGTCAAACAAGACAATTAGAAGCTTCAATCTAACTCACAAATTTATATGTAAATTATGTTAGGTTTACGCGGACACAGAAATGAATATTCATTTAAAACTAAATAAATTACTTCCCAGATGTATAATAAAGGTTATTATACAATGTTGTGTCCAATATGGAATTTGATTGCATACGGCCTCTCGTCCAATATATATAATTACGTAAACTCGTATAATAAAAATTCATATTGGACACAAACTTGTATA
Source organism: Symmetromphalus regularis (assembly GCA_032355785.1). Taxonomy (NCBI): domain Eukaryota; kingdom Metazoa; phylum Mollusca; class Gastropoda; order Neomphalida; family Neomphalidae; genus Symmetromphalus; species Symmetromphalus regularis. The sequence goes on along the minus strand of JAULBS010108366.1, from coordinate 11,885 downwards.
ATAACCTTATAATATTAATTGTTATACAATAATTATATTTCACGGTACACTGCAAGGAAAATCAAGCAAATAAAATTTAAGATAAATAGTATGACAATTAATTGATTTTTAATACAGTAATATATATCACAGTAAGAATGCAAATAATATCAAACAAATATAATTTAAGATACATAGTATCACAATTCATTATTTTTAAATACAATAATTATATGTCACGGTAACACTAGAAGTAAAATCGAGCAAATATACCAAAATAAATAGTATCACAATTAATTATTGTTTTAATAAAATAATTAGATGTCACAGTAACACTACAAATAAAATCAAGAAAATATACCATAATAAATAGTATCACAATTAATTATTGTTTTAATACAATAATTATATGTCACAGTAACACCACAAATAAAATCAAGAAAATATACCATAATAAATAGTATCACAATTAATTAATTAATTTTAATACAATAATTATATAGCAGGTAAAACAACAAGTAAAATACAACAAACGTAATATAACAAACAATATCTTAATTAATGTGGTGAATCAGTAAAACTGTCTTCCCATAAATGGCTCGTAGGTAACAAGCATAACGGAAGTCTCGATAAAGCAAAACGTTTGTATCGAAATAACGGTATCGGGCGTGATCTTGTTAGCATTTCAACTTTGCGTTGTATTTGTATCTTCATTTAGCAATTATTCTAAATTGTTCGATATTACACTAATGTATCCATGGTTGTATAAAACTGAGAGTTCCTACCGTAAACCTTCTCACTTTGTTTTTCTAAATATGGGGTATTTTCATTTGCATTATATTTAAAAGAATGAAGTTAACCTAACTCTCATGTTGGTGATGATAAGACTAAGTTCTTCTACGCCCCTCCCCCTCCCCCATATAGAATCCCAACCACAATTTCCCGGTATTCTATTTTTAAATACACACACACTTGTACGCACACACACAAACACACATACACACACACACACACACACACACACACAGACACATATATATATATATATATATTATTATTATTATTATTATTATTATTATTAGTTGTAGTAGTAGTAATATTTAATTATTATTTTCTATTTATTTTATTTAATATAAGATAAGCATAATGAGAATAATAAAATAAATACAACGTATAATAATAATATAATACAATACAATTAATAAATAATAATAATAATCATAATAATAATAGAGTAACAGGAACGAGAAGAATAACAAGAACAAGAAGAATAACAAGAACAAGAAGAACAATAATAATAATAAGAAGAAAAAGAACAAGAACAAGAAGGAGAACAAGAAGAACAAGAAGGAGAACAAGAACAAAAAAGAGGAGGAGAATGAGAAGAACAAGAAGAAGGATAACAAGAAGGAGGAGAATAAGAAACAAATAAACAAATCTGTTGAGTATTGTGATTTGTACTTTCGTTCAGTGTCCCATTGGCCTAATCTTCATAATGCTTCGTTTCAGCGACCAACAATCGTTTTTCCATTCATGCCAGAATATTCCGCTGCAATTCCTAATGCCGCTCTCATAGTAAAAACCGTTCAGATTGGTCAAACCACAACCAGAGTGCCACCAGCCGGATTTTCGATATTTTGCGCAACTTATAAACGCTCCTTTATCTTTAGCTGAAAATATGTGACCACTGTGCATCCGGAACGTGTCACCTAGAATAATTTAATATGCAAGAATTAATTAATTTTATATGCAGATTACTCTAATATTATGAAGGACCTTTCACCTCCATGTGAGCACTGTCATTATACATGTAGACTGATGGTGGGTCATTTACTACAGCTTGATATAGATAGCGCATTTGGTAAGGAAGCTGTGATCATCCACAACTCATTCTTAATTTGTTTTTGTTTTTATATTATTTTATAATAAATGTATTTTTCATCGATAGTTATAAAGATGTTTTTAACCATAGTCATGTTTATTATATTGTTTATTGTGTGTAATTATTATGTGAGGTGAGGTGAAGTATTTTTTATACGGGTCCACATCCAATTTGGTACGGACCCGCCTCCACCGGGTCCAGTGTCCTAAGACTAGGGCACCGGGCCCGGGGCAGAGGTTAGTGTTAGTAGGAGACTCGAAACCCGTCTTCGTTACACCAGTTGTAGTTATAGTGTGGTGCGTAGCGGTCAATACAGGTTTCCTTATGACTGCATAACCTGCATGGGTCCTTCAGCTTAGCCTGAGATTAAGAAAAAATATAAACCCCAAATTTGAAAACACTGAATATAGCAATTGAAGATAAATGTTCAAACCTATTTTGCAACACTTGCGTCTGTATGCATAAAGGAATTTTCTGAAATGTCTTTATACAAATGTCTTCTTCTTACTAAACAATGGACTGGTGAGTCGGTAAACAAACCATCCTTTCTTAAAAACTGTTGCGTTTGTAACGGGAAAAGTGGGCACACTTGAAAGATTTTGAAGTGACTGGTTAAAGATGGTTGCTTAGTTGGTTGTATTTATTTTCGTGCTTATATCCAATTAATGTTCAAACACGCTCTCCTGGGCACACCACTCAGTTTCCTGTTCTTGTCTGTTCAGGACAGTGGTTAGTGTTAGAAGAGACGAAAATTCACTACCGCCACACTAATGCGGCTACTCTTTATCGACGAACAGCAAGAGATATTTTACATGAAAATGTACTATCCCAGAGGCACATACCATTATTTTTGCTAAACCAGTTGTGGACTGCATTGGAGCCAATACTGAGATTAAAAGTCACATGCATCGACTTAGATTCGATCCTTGTACCTACTAGCCATGAGTCCAATAGCTTGACCATTGTACTACCGGGGCCGGTCTCGTCTTCAGTTAGTGTGCGGGCGTTTTTACCCAAGACAAATGTCTGCCAGTAATGCTGAGTAACGTTTGCGGTAAGAAACGCTTGACGGGTTCCGCTGTATACGTTTACGTATTGCGTCATTAAGTAACAAAACTCTTTGTGGTTGTCGTGAAAGGCGTTTCCGGTGGGTTTCTTCTCCGATGTGTTTGCAGATTAGCCGAGTGAAAGGCAAACTTTCTAAACTAGCTGCTAATGGTAAAGATTGTCGTTTGGCTACACGGCAGCCACGTTATTTGCACGCTCCAGTGAGTTGTGCCTATCGATTCCTCAAAAGTCGGGAAACATGTTATTGTCTCTGTGGGTTGTTTAGAAAAATAATGACCTGTTATTTTGAAGCTAGTATCTAATAAATCATTGCAGCTGATCTATTAAAAGCAGCCTCTCTTGAATTTCCGGACATAACAGAAGCTTAGCGCTTAACTCGATAGAAATGCACACAAAAAATCGTATAGAACAGATTTAAATTGAGTGATTTGTATTTTAATACAATTTTAAGTTGATTACACTTACAAATCTTTGTGCGTGTCCATAAGTGTGTGTTTGTCTGTGTGCGTTCATGTATTCTTATAAATGATATTCAATAAAAGCGCTCATATGTAACCAGTTCCGGGGCGTAGCCTTGGGGTTGTGTGGGTCGAATATGAACCAAGTGGACCATTTTTCTATTTAATAATTACATATATATATAATGTTTTAGTCCTGAAAGCGGACTATTTGCTTGAGTGGTTGAGCCTACGCCATGCAGTTTGCGTCGTGTGGAGCGAAAAAAATATATAGCTCGAATTTACCGCTGCCGCATAATGATTTAGACCTTTGGGGGGGAGGGGGGGTCGCATCACTTGAAGTTCGGTGGCCTCTCAGCATAGAAATTAAATTACGTGACAACAAACAACTACAGTGAATGAATAAAGCTAATTTGATAATTATTACCTGGAGGACCCTCTGGCAGGGGGCTCCCAGAAAATGCCCCTTTCGCCCCTTTATAAATCCAGCCCTGAATGCATGTCGGATGCATGTGAAAATAAGCTTTATTATCGTTCAGAATCAATGAAGTCTGAACCAATCAACAGATTGTTACTACTATATTTTAGTAATCATTAAAATAAAAGAACATTGTGCTTCAGGATAACTTAAATACAAATTTCAGTTAATTCAATATAATTACTGCTCATGAACACTGGCTAGAAATGGTTTATTCACATATGGTTAAATCCGGATGGAACATTAAAGGTATAGTCCCATGGAATTTAAGAGGCTTTGATTTCGAATGAAACTTACATGCATTTGTTATACTAGATCTCGTTTTCATATCACGCAAGACCATGGTATAGAGAATTCCATGTCGAGTAGAGTCGATCGATTTTTTTTCACGTTTAAACATTTCAAATTTCAAGGTCGGAGCTTCTCGTGGGGCGAAATACATTGGTACGAAATGTTTTTGCAGCTGCAAAAATATTGAGAAGTCTTAAAATAACAGCTAGCGGGAGAATACCCGCCACGGGACTCGAAATATATACGTCACACCTTCAATGGAGAAACAACTCGTTATTTTTTTTTCGATTTGTTTGTCCATGAGCATAATTCATTGTTATTTTTAAAATATTGATAATAAGCGAGATGCGGTGATTATGTAAGTAGTTGAACGAAGTATTTCTATGGACAAATCAAAAGTTTATATTTAAAATTCTTTATGCGTTTAAGAATCAGTTGTATAACAGTAGGGAGCACCAGCGTATACTAGCTTGTTCAGAACGAAATCCTATCAACGTTCTGAAATTATTGCTAGACTTAGTATAAATTAATCAGAACATCACTACCCTCAAAACATACCACATCGAACCGTATCGAACCACAGCTCACCACAGAGCCGGAGCAGTCACTTACATATTGGTGGAAAGACTGAATAGGGGCTCCATCAGTCATTTGAAGGGCGCCTACAACGTACTCAGTAAATGTAAATACTGTCGCAAAAAAATGCCCACCGACTGCTCCGGTCCTGCACCATGCCAACTTCTAAATAAAATCTTGGGTAATATAAAATTAGGAATCCACGGAGATCCCGATGTCTGCAAGTACATCAACACATATCTTAAACGGCTGTTTTAACAGATAATCTTTGATCAGTACATAAAAGACAAACGTTCTTTAATGAAACGTTCATAAAGAAAGCGTTTTTCGTCATCAAAGTTGGCTGAAGGAAGAGGTAACAATGAAAACGTTTTAATAGGTATGAACATAAGGAAATAGACGACGGAACCTGACGGGAAGACACGGAAATAGAGGACGGAAGCTGGACTAGGCTAAGAGTTTACAAATGGCTGCCATGGTCGTCAGTAGTCCTGACTTCAAACGAGATCCGGTGCATTCATCAAATCGGTACTTTTTTACCGAGCGGAAGACGCCTCCTCTGTTGTGATATAACTAAATATGTTTATTAAAGCGTTAAGCAAATTCCTTATCGATTCCTTTTTAAGCATCACTCTACGTATCTTAATTTTTGAAAAACGTCTTTAGACGGATGCAGAATTGCCCATGTGAAGCCTATTAATTTTAGAACGCATTTAAACAAAGACGTTGTGAAGAGTATTGAATTTTTTGAACCAACATGTTTAACTCAAACAATAAAAAGATATTTCGTGAATTCGTTATGAACAAAAATAGAGATTTTTCTTTTTAAACTTGGAATAAATAAGATAACTAAATAAACTGCATGCTTGATGTCGTTTTGAATTATATCATTGATATAAAAGGCATGGATCGATTTTAAGATTGACATTTTTACATGTAACGTTGCACACTACATCAGATATGCAATTTACTTAACTCCATTCACAATTTGTACTGATTTAGCAAACTCTGTAAAACGCATCTTCGGGCTATCTTTAGACTATATGTTTTTCTTTTGTTTTTAATGTTTGGGGTCCTTCGCAATTATCGATTATTTCCTATTCGATATATACTTTTTCTGTACACCACTTCACCCTCCTATTCGTACAAACATCACACTAATTGGAGGTTGAAGTGGAGAGCAGAAAAAGTATATATATATATAACCGCTGAATAAAAAATGTACTGGGATGTCGTTATAAACATGTTTTTCCTTTCCTAATATCCAATGATTACTTAATCTGCCAGGAAGTCGTTAAACAAAGAAGTGTTATATTTTTTTTCTTTTAAGACATAAAATTGGTGGATAATTAAATATAAAGTGGAACATCGGACGCTCAAGCGGAAGACAGTGGTTCAAATCCCGTCGGAGGCTACCTCACACTGACTACGAAATAGCCGATGATTGAGAAAAAATGTATTCTAGTGATGTTGTTAAACAAACAAAAAATTGAACTGCCTTTTGTTAATTTTAACTGTGGAAAGTTTCGAATGCCGATTTTAATCTTATATTGCCTATAATTTATTTATGTTGTTTATCGCCTTTTAAAGAGCAGAATAGATTTTCGATAAATGTCCCGTCGATTTCATCATTAAAAGCGTCCTTTATTCAGTCATCAAAGACTTCAGAAATACCTTACAATAGACAAGAACTATGGGAAAGAGAAAAAAAAGAAAATTATAACACCTTTAAAAATACACAAATACGTTATTTTATTTTATTCTTGTGTAAACAAAAGAAGAAAGAATATTATATTGACAAAACAATTGTTAGCATAACCGTATCTACATAGAGGACATTAAAGTTGCTGCATTATATTTGTATTGTCGATGCATGCCTAAGAATAATAAATGAAAATGAAGCGGTCGGTCGTGGGATCGATCCTTCTCAGTAGACTCATTTGCAGATTGGGCTATTTTCCGTTCTAACCAGTGGTTCATCAAAAGCCGTGGTATGTGCTGTCATGTCTGTGAGAAAGTGCCTGTAAAAGACTCCTTGCTACTTATCGGAATGAACAGCCTATGTGGCGCAGCTGATTTCCTCTAAATAAATATGTCAGAATGACCATATGGTTGACGTCCAATAGCCGATCATAAGATAAAATTCAATGTGCTCTAAAGGCGTCGTAAAATAAAACAAACTTTGCTTTAAGAATAATAAAAGTAAATTCATTAGAATTAATTACATTTTATCCAGTCAATTTTCCATTTTCTTTCCAAGCACAGAATTCGTTAAATAATACTACTAATAAAATCGTATCAGTTGAATAAAAACATTTTTATCAACATAGTTCTGTAATATTTGCATGTATATTTGTTTCCCAAATAATAAAGGATTGTTTGTTTAATGACACCCTGGCATTGTTTATTCAGATGTCACAAATATTTTATTTTGAGACTCGTGGTCTTTAGATGAAACCCGCTACCCCCACATAGTTCTTGTCTTGTATATGCTCTTTACTGTTAGCAGCAAGGGATCATGTATATGCGCTTTCCCACAGAGAGAATAGCACATACCACGGCCTTCGATAAACTCGTCGATGACCACTGGTCGGTGCAAGTGGCATCACCTAACCTAGTGGCCTAGACCTAACCAAGTGGCGTACACCTAACCAAGTGGCGTACACCTAACCAAGTGGCGTACACCTAACCAAGTGACGTACACCTAACCAAGTGACGTACACCTAACCAAGTGGCGTACACCTACCCATCGAGCCAACTGTGGGTTGAAATTCTCATGCCTCAAATCAGATATCAAGCATTTAATATTAACATTTACATTTTTGTACAGTATCTTTACAAGCGTAGCTTAAACACATAGTCTCACAGACCGTTGACCTAATTAATTTCCAAAAAAAGAATTAATTTTAAATATAAACATTGATTTGTTCTAGGAATACTTCATTCAACTACTTACATAACCACCGCATCTCGCTTATCAATATTTAAAAAATAATAATGACTTATGGTCATGGATAAATAATAATCTCGAAATTTGAAAATTTTAAATGTGAAAAAAAATCGATCTACTCGACATGGTGTTCCCTCTACCATTAAACGTCTTAAACAAATTAAACGTCTTGTGTGATATGAAAGCAATATCTAGTATCACAAATGCATGTAAGTTTCATTCGTAATCAATATTTAGACAATTAGCCTCTTAAATTACGTGGAACTATGCCTTTAAGGCGAGAATTTTTTATAACCATGTCTGCCTCTTTGTCTAATTATCCAACAGTCAACGCAGACGATAAACGGGTTGCGTGCAGAGAGGTGATAATTAAAAAAATAACAAACAAAAACCCCCACGAAATACCATTGTTATCTTATTCGGAGAACCTCGGTCAATTCTGTCTACATTTTAAAATAATTTTAGAAGTTAAAAATACTAATGTTTCTGAATTCGGAGTAATCCGGCCAATTCCGTATACATGTTAAACTAATTTTAAAAGTATAAAATACCAATGTTACCCAATTCAGAGCATTTTGTCCGATTCCGTTTAAGCTTTAAAGTAATCTAAAATGTTTTTAAAACACCACCGTTACTTAATTCGGAGCACCTTGACCGATTACGTCAATGCGTTAAAATAATTTTTAGAAATAAAAACAATTCCTACGTCTCCTAATTCGGATCCCCTCTCCCATTTCCGTATATGCCTTAAAACGTATGTTGGTATATTCCGAGCGGATGTGACATATTCTTGCTTGAAAGAGTAGCCTATGTGGCGGAATCGGGTTTCCTCAAAATCAGTATGTCAGAACGATCATATGATTGACGTGAAATAGCCGATGATAAGATAAAAATCAATGTGCTCTAGGAGGCGTCGTTAAATAAAACAAACTTTCTTTTGCAATTTTTCATTAAATTTATTTACATATTGATAATGTAAATACTATTCAAAATAGTTAATACAATTAAAACACGCATTACGTTAACTAGAGCACGGTATTTCATTAAAGCACGTGTAGACAAAAACGTAAAATAATTATTTTGAAAATCTCTGTTTCCTTTTGGTTTAAATCTTCCCTGGAGGAATATCAACACATGCTTAAGGCATGAAAGGAGGAATTCTCTGTATCAGAATTTAATTCTCGTCCCATTATTCCAACAGTCTTAATACGGAGTTCGCGAACCCGCATACGTGCTGTTGGCTTTAGTTCGGCCACAAGAAGATAAAGTTGTTATCGATTTTAACATTAACAAAGTAGACGAATTGAACACATTGCACCGTCTTGAATTTTCTCTATTGACCTGCCGTGTTCTCTCGTGACATATCGTGACGGCGCCTAGACACATGCTAGTGTCAGAAAATACGGGGCTGGATATATAGCCACACATATGTTAGTTTAGGGAAACACGGGATTGGATATATAGCCACATTTATGGTAGTAACGGAAAACACGGGGATGGATATATAGCCACACTTATGGTAGTATTGGAAAACACGGAGATGGATATATAGCCATACTTATGTTAGTTTAGGAAAACACGGAGCTTGATATACAGCCACACAATTGTTAGTTTAGGAAAACACGGGGCCGGATATATAGCCACACTTATGTTAGTTTGTGGAAACACGGGACTAGTTTTACAGCCACACTTATGCAAGTATCAGGAAAACATACTCTTTTCTGATCTGGTATGAGACTGAATAAGTTCATAGCACCACTAGATCTACCACATCATGACATACGTTTTCGTAATATTGTACTGTTATATATTAACGTATACCCTTCAAAAAAAAGTAGGGGAACTCTAATAATAATTTACAATTGCCAAAATTGTAAGCTATATTAGCTGTGGGGAATGGTTATATGATAATAGTGAATTAATTGGGCAAACATTACAACCGGTAGTTCAGTATTACAGTAGGATTTATAGCATGTTTCCTCTAAAAACATGTCAGAATGACCATGTGTATGATGTCCAATAGCCGATGATCAAATAAAAATCAATGTGCTCTAGAGGCGCCGTTAAATAAAACAAACTTTTCTTTTATTTTTTCTTTACTAGGATGTCTTTTGTCAAAACATATTTTGGCTCTTATAGTTGATATTGACATCAATATTTCAAGTTACCCAATGTTTTTGAAGAGTATAAATACAACCAAGCAACCATTTATTTTTTGTTGCTTCCAGGTGGCTTGAACAACCAGGAGAACATCAACCATGTCCAAGACATGCATCGGTCGAGCACTAACAGCACAGGCAGCTATGGCAAGGGCAGTAGTTCCGGCAGCCTCAGCAACACGTCAACGCCAACACACACACCCAACACACCACTGGTTGTCCCACAGCCCGTCAAGCCAAACAGGACTAACAAAACCTACCAGTGCAAGATGTGCGATCAGGTAAAATATACAAATGTATGTTAATATATTAAGTATGTTACACTTTTGTTGAATGGGCCATCATAACATTCATAATGACTAGGGGTGCAACGATACGGCCAAAACCGAATTGCGATATATTGTGATACAGCAAGTCCATATTGCAATACATACCACAATACAGTTTGATTAATTACCAAGATGTGATAAAGTCATATATTGATACTATCACACTAATTATTAAACGTATCTCAGGCAGGCAGAGCTGTACCAATTTCTGATGAAAAAAGAGAATATATAGACACAGTAGATTTATATGTTTTAATTAAGTTTAACTTTTATTTTTATAACACTGTCATAGTCATAGGTTTTATAAAATGTAATGGATACTCATTAAGCTGGTATCTCACTGGGCTGCGACAGCTCGCGACTAGTTGGAGACACAAAATTGCAAGAAAATACGCGAACTTGCGTCAATTTTCACTTGGAATCACACTGAATTGGTACTTGCGCACGAACGCCCGGCGGAATTATGGCCAGAATTTGCCGGCAGTTCGCTTACATAGTTAAAGGGGCAGTCTCATAGTCGCACAAGGTGGAAGTCCTCCTAAAATACACGTGTTGAAATATATTACATTTAAAAGAGCATAACTCAGCTAAATATGAACCGTGAGCGGAATGTAGCTCAAACGCTTGCGTGTCAGCCTGGGAAACGGTCGGTCGTCGGATCGATCCTTCTCAATGGAGCCATTTGCAGTTTAGGCTATTTTTCTTTCCAGCTAGTGATCTACAACTGGTTCATCAAAGTCTGTGGTATGTGCTGTTCTGTCTATGGGACAGTGTAAAGTTATATAAAGTCCCCTTGCTTCTTATCAGGAAGAATAGCCTATGTGGAGACAGCAGGTTTCCTCTAAATACATATGTCCGAATGGCCATATGATTTACGTTCAACAGCCGATGATAAGATAAAAATCAATGTGCTGTGGAGGCATCGTTAAATAAAACAAACTTTACTTTAAATATGACACGTGTAACTGAGAGTTTAAAGACATAACATCGGTTACCAATGACAACCGTCGTCACAGATCAGTAACCCTGTGATAGTGTGCGCACCCCTACCATTAACAATGGGCGTAAATTCCGGGGACACACGCCCCCTCCCCCCACCTTTTGGACAGGGGGACGCCTATGTAATTATCCCCCCCCCACTTTCTTGTATCAATGTAACACTTTAAACCATGTGGTCTTAGCGAAAATATACCGAAGTACACAAGTGCTCTATAATGGTGGAGGATGGGGGGGGGGGGTTCCCCCCACTTTTTGGACAAGTGTGTGTTCCGCCCCCACTACTTTCAGGAACGGATTTTCGCCCTTGCCATCAACCGTTTGTTTACGTTTTTGGTTGTCAAGCAAATCACATGACCTTATTTGCATTGTATAATCAGTAGCGGATCCAGAAAGTTAATTTGATGGGGGTGTCCAATAATATGATGCAGATTCTTTAATGTTAAAAAAAACTAATAATAAAAAAATATAATGTTTTAAAAATGTTATGATCGCAAAATTTATGGGGGGCCTGGGCCCAAAATCCGCCATTGATAATGATAGGAAAAATGTCAAATACACGATCACTTATATTTGTATATGTGTTACATACATATATTTATAAGGACGTTGACAAGCATGGAAACCCAGTGCCGGATCCCGAAAATCCGCCATTGATAATGATAGGAAAAATGTCAAATACACGATCACTTATATTTGTATATGTGTTACATACATAT
>JAULBS010108355.1:0-15336 GCA_032355785.1 Symmetromphalus regularis | reverse complement strand
TACCATTATTATACGAGTTGATAAACAAAATGATCAAATGGGTTTATGACATGGATATCATGGGGAAGTTTTAGGATTAATATAAATATAGTTTGACATGTCGACAAGATAAATTCGCTGTAGAAGCATCTCTCGGGGTAAAAGAACACACAGAGGGTGCATAAAAAGCCATATACCTCTCGTGATGCTTCTAGAACTTATAAAGTTTGTTTTATTTAATGACGCCTCTAGAGCACATTGATTTTGATCTTATCATCGGCTATTGGACATCAATCATATGGTCATTCTGACATATGTATTCTGAGGAAACCTGCTGCTGCCACCTAGGCTACTCTTTTTCGATAAGCAGCAACGGGTCTTTTATATGCACCGTACCAGACAGGACCGCACATACCACGGCCTTTGATGAACCAGTTGTGGACCACTGGTTGGAACGGAAAATTATGTTGAACAAGTAACTATAACACAACGTCTGGTGGTAAATGATTAGTTTTATAACTCTTGATGTCAAAGATGTCTGTTAAAAAATGTCTTTGGGCAAGTCTTAGTGGTCCATTAGCAGGACATCAAGCTAAAGGACAGTGGTTCAAAACCTGTCGGAGGCTGGCTAACACTGAATATGTGTCAAAATTACAAAATGTCTGACATCCAACAGCCGATGATTTATAAATCAATGTTCTCTAGTATAGTGGGCATAGTGTTGTTAAGAAAATATTTTGGAACCAGTATTATATAAAGCATTGGTTATTTGTTTTTAAGGATCAAAAAGTAAATCACAAAACAATCTTTATTTTTAATAATAAATTTGGGCAATTAGGAAAATATGGAGGGCAAGTAAATATATGACTGGTATTTGCTCTGTGGCTAGTGAAATTAAGTGAAAATGTTTTGAACCCCAGTTTACTGTTATTCTCACAGATTGATTAACAGCTAAATTTACAGACAATGTTGCCTAAGATTCCAGTTCGATGAAATGCTAATTTCGTACTCTGATTTATATTTAATATACAGCATAACAAAAAAAAACCTATCAGTGACAGATCTAAAATTTGCAATAAAAAAAAAAATGTTATTATAAATAATTTGTTTTTTATTATTATTTTTAATGTTAAAGGGGCCCCTTAAATGGATTTTCTGGGTCTGCCACTGACTATCAATCAGATTTTGTCAACGTAATGAAGGTAGTTCAAATACTAATATGTGAAAATATTAGTGATGTTTAAGGTGATAAATGCTACAGTTAATACTTGGATGTAATTAGGTGTCTGTGTACAGTAAACATAATAATAAAATAAAAATATATATAAATTAGGTGGTATCTGTTATGCACATGTAGAGTGAATATAAAGAGCTATTTTACACTGAACAATACATAGAAAATAGGTGATATATGCCATGTACTTGTATAGTGAAAAATAATAATAGTGATATTGTAAAAATAATTTTTAAATGTTTACATGGAATAATAAATAAAAACAGGTGATATATGCTATGTACTTGTATATTGAAAATATAATAATAATAATGTTGATATGCCATGTATTGTGAAAATAATAATTAAAAAATGTTTAGATGGAATAATAAATAGAAAATAGGTGATATATGCAATGTACTTGTATGGTGAAAATAATAATGTTGACATATGCCATGTATTGTGAAAATAATAAAAATGTTTACATGGAATAATAAATAGAAAAAAGGTAATATAAGCTACATATTTGTAAAGTGAACATAATAAATAATTTTAGATTCTCAAACACAAAATAATACAAGAATAAAATAAAAACAAGAAAATCATAAAAGGGCAAGTATCATTGAAGGGATAGAAACTAACGAGTCGCCCCCTCGCCAGTGGCGAGTAAATCCTGACGCTAGTCCCCCAGGCCAGTAGATATTTTTTACCAATCTTATATTACGAATTTAAATTTGTATTATTTTGAGATAGTAGCTGTCAAGACTGATAATTTGCCGATCATATAATTCGAGTTATGGATCAACCCAATCTTAAAATTAAAATGGGGGGACAAATGATTTTTCATGGGGATGAGTAACTTTTTAAGGCTGCTAGTCCCCCTGGCGAGTGAAAATAATTTCTTAATTTCTACCCCTGAATTGTATAACCTTTTCTGGAAAAATATTTCTGTTTCTATTGAAGCATGATGAGTGAGCTTTCAAATGCTAATTTTTATATGGATTGATTAATTTGTAGTTGTTCCTCACAAATAAATGTAAAAATATCTAAATATGCCACTTGAAATTATGATATTGCACCTTCAATGATAAATAAAAATTCTATTATTGTTCAGACAGCTAAAATCATTGCACGTGTGTGGAACTTGTATCTGCTCAAAAATACTGTAAAGATAAATTGTGGAGCTGCCAGAGTATATATAGCTACAGTTCTAACTTAAATGGAGAGTGCTTGCTAAATCACCAACTCATGTCAACAATGGGTTTTCTCTGTTCCACTTTTAAGTTCGGTCCTCTTTGTAGAAAGTTGATATATAAAATTTTACATATCTTTTTGCTATATGGTTTCAAACTGTTACGAACACTAAATTTTGATTATATCCTGGGTGTCCAGATATAATAGTACATGCTGTTATGTACATTTCTGGGGGTCCGTGAAAATTTTGGGTAGATTCTTGTTAATGTGGATATAATCATATTTAGGTTAATTATGACCCAAAATTTACAAAAATAATAATTCCATTTTTTTGGCAGCCATCTTGGATTAATGTACATTTGCAAAAATCTATTCAAAATTTTCATGAAATAACATAACAGCATGTATTATAAGATGGATGAATGTAACTTACTAGATGTAAGACCATTTAAAGAATCTCCAATATAAATTTAACACAACAGGAACTTTTCAGTTTTAAACCACTCTAGAGCCACATAAAACCAAATATGATTCTTACTGGTATATAAAAACAACAACTGTATCAAATATAATAACGTCAAATCATGTCAAAATCGGTATTTGTGAATGACATTCAGCAGGCACAGATGCAGAATTTCTGAAAGGTGAGTCCAAATGTGATGGGTGATGGTTAATTTTCACGTCCTTCCACTTGGAAAATGTATTTTAAAAATATACTAGAAAAGCTGGGATTTGGACCCCTACACCCACTACTGTTCAGGAAGTTAATGGAACATTGACATTAAAATTATCCAGTAAGTAATGAAATTTCAGTTTCTTCAACATACTGTAAGTATTACAATAGTTTTTATGCACTTTTAATCAGATTATCTAAGAGTATATTATCACTGATCAATGATGTTACAAATTCACTATACATAATATATTATCATTTTGCTAAATAAACTAAGTTGTTTTAAACATCTGTGCCTTACTAATTATCAGAACTCAAAAACATGCTGGAAGTTAAAATATTTATGTCATGATCATTTCTCATTGACAGTTCAACCTTGATATATGGTTCAAATCTATTCTTTTAACATATGTGTAAATGAAGTATAAACTATGAATTAAGGCTGAACGGTTAACAAGTAATCTGGTTTTAAGGTCTGAATCCTCCACTGCATGTTCATGATATAAATTTTTAAAATGCTGCTGAAGCACAATTGATCTCACAGGCCATAGGATTTCAAATTTTATGGGAAATACTTTTTTGATTCCGTGCTTTTGGATCATGGAAACCCATCAGTAATTCAAAATAACGCAGCAGTGATATGAAAATCATGGGAAACGAAATTTCGGTTCCGTGATTTTAATTATATGGTACCAATACGCTTCCGGTAACAATTGTTACTGTGAAATCCTGTGGCCTGTCTCCTTTAGGCAAGAAACAAATGATCTTTTTATACAACCAGTTTTGAAGATCAACTGCCTATCAATTTTTAACATTTCCATAGCATTTTGTTACTACAAGAAACTGGAACCCAAATCATATAAAATATTCACCGACTATCCTAAGTTTATGAAACATTTTCTACTAATATAATGCCAAATTTATAATCCCTTTTATAGGCTATGTCACAAATATATACAGTGTAAAATATGTTAGTTTATTACTATACAATGCTACATTAATTTAAACATATTTATTTGGTAGCCAAACAGGTTACCTGCATATTTCATAACAGCAGGCCTAGCTCAGTATTTATAAAACTTTACTGTCTGAACTCAGTGCTTAACGTTAGACTAGACCTTTAATGCCATATAATACTGAATGCAATGAGTCCAGATTTTAAAGTTTTATAAGCTTGGTTACTGATCAAAATCTGGAAGTCCCAGTCTGCATGGCAAAGGATTTATCAAACCCTGCATTCATCTTAACATGAACAAAGGAGGGATTTCAATAGTTTTTGGTATATAATGGGAAATTGGTATAAAACACAACCCCTGAAATTGCTTGTGGCAATCAGTAATGCCATGGAGATTGTCGCTGTTTTGCATTCTTTGCAGCACTTTTTTTCTATATTTGTTTTTTTTCTTATTGTTAAACATAAGTAAACTTTATTCTAAATTTGCTATGGAAAATGCTGTGGACACTATTTCTCCACAGCATTTATTTTGCCGTGGACATTTTCAAAATTGCCGGGTGTTGTAATGTAGTGTCTGTAATGAGATGAACACTGAAGACAGTCTGTAGCATTAGATGTTTGCTTAACACACCAGTGCTAATGGAATTAACATCACTGACAATGAATGGTCACACACTGTTCACAGCTTGGCATTTATTGTAACAGTTTTTGTGTCAACGTTGATGCTAACGGACGGTAGTGGAGGCACTTCGATAAACGTAGCTGCAAAAACAGAACAAAAATATCACGAGTCACAAAAAAGAGGTTATTTTTTATCGTATTTAAAAAAGTAAAGCTTTTTTATTTAATGACGCCTCTAGAGCACATTGATTTTTATCTTATTGGCTTTTGGACGTCCGTCAATCATATTGTCAGTTTGACATGTTAAGAGGAAACCCACTGCCGCCACATAGGGTACTCTTTCAGATAAGCAGCAAGGGGTCTTTTATATGCACTGTCCCATAGACAGGACAGCACATACCAGTTGTAAGCCAGTTGTGGACCACTGGTTGAAACAGATTTATGATATTTAGATTGCACCAATTTAGTGACAGTGTATGTCGTGCTCAAAATACAACCATCCAAATTATTATTAAAAAAATAATAATAAAGGGAAAAAACCCAAACCAAAACACACCTGGAACATTAGTTAATTATAATAGAAACATTGATTAGAGTACAGCTTCAATCGAAAAATTACGGAGATTACCAATCAGTATGTTAACTTAACTGGTTCTCATGTATTGGTTCCAAACAATCATTAAGAAATTAATTACTTTGTGGCACTTCAAAATGAAATCAGTTAATTTAAGTTAGTAGCCATTGCTCGCAAATAAATATATTGTTCCCAAATTAATGCAATTTAAAGGAATTAATGTCAACAAAAAATGTCAAATAAAAGCAATTAATTTCAATATTTAAAAAATGAATTTGCCACAAATACATTATGATGGATACAAGTGAATTAAATATTAAAATTTTGAATAATAATTATGAGGGATAGTTCAAGTTAACTTACCCAAATCATCTGTAATCTTGGAGAGGGGAATCATGTTTGGGAATTTGTAAGTAATTCCTTGTCTGAAATGAAAACATTACGTTCATTTAAAATTATTATTATTTGTTTGGTTTCCCACCAACAAAATTTGTCAAAAGGATAAAGAACACTGGGAAGCTAATGCAAACTATTTCCTTTTTGTGAAATCATAAAAAAGGAAATAAGAAATTAAGGCTAAAAATACTCAAAGGATGGATACGGTAGTTGTCAAACCACAAACAACTGATAAAGAAAGTAGCAGCATTAGTCAGATAATTAATAACAAAGAGAAGATTAATGCAAATGCAGGCCAGAAACATTTTTTTTTGTGCCACATAATGAGATAAAAAAAAATAATAATAATTTAACAATGCCTCTAGAGCACATTGATTTTTATCTTATCATCGGCTATTGGAAGTCAATCATATGGTCATTCTGACATATTTATTTAGAAGAAATCCGCTGCCGGCACTTAGGCTACTCATTCCAGTAAGCAGCAAGGAGTCTTTTATATGTATGGTCCCACAGACAGGACAGCACATACCACAGCCTTTGATGAACCAGTTGTGGACCACTGTGAACAGAAAATAGCCACTGAAAAGGATCAATCCGATGACCAACCGGTTCACAGGTGGACACGCTACTGTTTGAGCTACATGCCACTCCCATATTGAGATGTGATTATAGGTACCGTTTTTCCTTCCTCACTGCTCCCATTTGATAGAGAGACAAAAGAGCATTATTCATCATGTCAAGGGAGAGAACTTCATGATGCTTTATTCTTCCATCTCTGAGCAATTGAGCACTGAGTAGTTGAGCTTCTTTTGCCATAACCTTGGGAGGTCGTGCCAAGGGTTTGCCATTCACACCAGGACTCATTGACAGCAGGTAACGGCAAACAATCTACAAACAGAAAACAAATAATTACTTATAACATTCTAAATGTTGACAATCAAAATATGTTGAGCTTATTCTAGAACAAATTGTAAGGGAACTGAAATTATGGCAAGGAAAACAATGACTTACCAGGCCCATAGGAGCCAGGGGTGGGGCATAGGGGACTTATTTTAGGTAAAGATTTGCAGTTTCGCACAACACATTTTATACACCCATAAAAATGAGTCCTTCTTTTGAAAAAATGACCCACACCCCCTCTGAAAATCTGTCTTAAGGCCTGCTTACAGAAGACTAAACTAGATGAAATTTTATTCAGATATATTGTACACACATTAGGAAATATTATTAACCAAAAAATTTCAATGGTAAATATGCAAAAAGACTTGGATTATATAAATTATATCAGTAACAACCCCTTAGCCAGATTTTTAATGCACTGCTACTGCAAGCTACTAACATGCCACACATCTCAAAAGAGGGCAGCTTGGGATGATAGAAAAATCAATCATCTGTTTTAGGTTTAAGATCAAGTTTTCAATTGGCTGTAAGACAAACAGACTTCTTGAAATGATGTAAAAAAAAAAAAAGAAGTAAAGTTTGTTTTATTTAATGACGCCTCTAGAGCACATTAATTTTTATCTTATAATTGGCTGTTGAAAGTCGATCATATTGTCATTCTGACATATTTCTTTAGAGGAAACCCACTGCCGTCACATAGGCTACTCTTTCCAATAAGCAGCAACGGGACTTTTATATGCACTTTCCCATCGACAGGACAGCACATACTTTGATGAACCAGTTGTGGACCACTGGTTGGAATGGAAAACATACCAAACTGCAAATGGGTCTACTGAGAAGGATCGTTCTAACGACCAACCGCTTCATAGGCAGAAATGCAACCGCTTGAGCTAAATCCCAATCCACATGCTGATGAATACAGGTTGTTGTATTTTCGTCAATTAAAATTATATGACAAAACAAGGACCCTTCAATAGTTGTTTTGAGAATAATATGACACTGCATTTATCATTTCGTAACGACCTTACCCAGTATCCCAACAGGAAAGGTTCGAACATTTGGCTGAAGAAGGTGGTGTACTTGTTGACAGATTTCTTGATGAGCACCTGGTCATTCTCCACCATCACACCACACCCATGGATCAACACTGCCAGCGAATGATCAAAATCCTGAAGTACATTAAAGTACTCAGTGAACAACGAAACAGTTCAAAAGTGAATAAACTCAATACAATTCTTGAGTGTTAAGACAAAATCTAGCAAGTCATATTTTGGAGTTACTAGGTTTGGACTCACCTTATAAAGTATACAAAGTTAACAAAATATACCCTGATTGTCAAATTTAGTTAAGGAAAAACATAGCAAGTAACAGTTGGATTCTCTAATTCACCAATTTTTCAAAATGTAACAAATATGACTTGCTAGGTTTTGCCTTAACTAACAAATATGACTTGCTAGGTTTTGCCTTAACTATCAAATATGACTTGCTAGGTTTTGCCTTAACTAACAAATATGACTTGCTAGGTTTTGGCGTAACACTCAAGAACCGACATCCTTGTCATTAAATGCAACATGTCCATACATGAGCCATTAAATATAGATGATTTAATTTTTATTAAATAAGTTAATTTCTTTTCTATAAATGCATATAATAAATTTCATAAGTTTAATAAAAATAAGATCAATCGTAAGTAAATTTGGTATTTTATATTACTTAGATTTAGACATCTGAAATTATCTCTTAGTTGACAACTTTAATTTTATCACATTTGATTACATTTAAATTCAATATTTTTAAAACAAGCTTTAAGATGGAACTTTAACACAGGTATCACTGGTCTAGTGCCTATAGTTTGTTTAAATCCAATCTCATTCCAAAAACAATTCATACATTTAAGCACAAAAGGTGATGTTGTCACCAAAAAACCAACCTCGAAATTTAGTATTAAAACTTTTGTAGGAGTGAAATAAAAAATGTTTGTAAACTAATATATCAGCATAAATTCAGAACTCAAATTACCTGCTTCGTATTTCCAGGCAAGAAGATAAAATCTTTACTCAACAGTTTTTCAAGGAATGAATATTTCTTAAACAAGTCATCTGAAATAAAGTTGAAACATGTAAAAATGTAGGAACGGTAGATAAACAGTAAGGGATCTTTTATATACACTATCCCATAGACAGGACAGCACAAATTGCAGCCTTTGGTAAACCAGTTGTGGACCAATAGTCTGAATAAGCTGTATACACCTACCTAATGAGCCTTGCAGAGCACTCACTCTGGGTTGGAGATCGTACTAAGATTAAAAATATTATACCTCAACTGAGATTTGATCCCAGAAACTACCACTCGAGTCTTATAGCCCCCAATAGTCAATGTTTACTTTTGTGCAGAGGGTGGGGTGTCATTAAATAAATAAGATGGCGTAACCATTACACTGTCATGGTCGGTATCAGAACAATGCTGATTACTGTATGTTTAAAATATATTAGTCAAAGATTGAACATACATTCCTATCTTTCCATACCTAGATGTAATGTGTCTGATGTACATGAGTTAATGGATAGAGAGATCAAAGCCACTCGGACAAAGATGTGCATCAGCTGATTCCTGTACAGTGACAACATCAACGTCTGTGCAGCGGTCATCATCAGCTGGTCCTGCTTTGCTGTCATGGTTGGCAGGTTGATGTGCAGCATCTCAACTACATCGTCGTTAGTTACGGTGACAATGTTTTTATGTAGAGCTAGACTTGCTCGAATTACAGTGTCAGCATTCTCATTTCCTGAAAGAAATTAATAAATGTTTCAACATATCTTTTTCATACATACTGCAGGCACACATCAACATCAAATGACATGACTTGCATGTCATAAGTTTTGAACACTTAACCAGTTTATTTTGATTTTAAATAACGTCGGTAAGTTGATTGGCCTGTGCTACCCAACGAAATGATAATTTTTGATAATTGCTCAGCAAAAAATTATATTCACATCGCTACTTACGAGTACCCACTGAGGTTAAAAAATATATACTGAACAGAAAAAGAAATGCAAATTTAATTTGCAATGTTTGACTGAATAAAAGTTAACCATATTTTGATTTTGTCTGTTTTGCTTACTGGAGGAATGTGCAGAAAAGTGTAAAGCATGTACAGCATGAGTTTATGGTTTTATGAATTTTTCTTCTAATTTGATTAAACTGGATCTGAACAAACATTTGTGTTTCTTTTGCTGTTCAGTATATTAGTACCTGGCCAGTCAATATGAGCTCCTAGATTTGATGCCTGTTTCTTCAACCATTCCACCTCCTTGACGATGTGCCTGATAGAAACGCCACCATTACATTGCATCAACACTGCAGCTATCAACGACCAGGGGCAGATAACCATGTTCGTCAAGTGCTGTAAGATAATGTCATGTCCTAGAACTTGCAAATGGTGTTGTTCTTCTGACGTTAGACTAGCAATATATCTGAAAATAAAAAGGTTAAAATTAGACTGATAACAAAAGCAATCACTATTGTAATGAAAGTCTTTTTCGTTTTAGTTTTAACAATGCAAATAAATTTAAACTAACAATATTTGACATTTTTATTGAACATTCAGTAAATCCAAAATAACACTTAGTGATATAAAATGATTTAATATGATCCCTAACAAATTAGGCATAAAAAACATATAATTATTTATTTTTCCAAGAACCCAATGCAAACATAAAAAAGATGATTTATTTAATTCAGTATTTCAATAGTGTGTTTGTTGCTGTTGGGGGTTTAGGGATGAGTTTTTTTTGAGGGGAGTATTCATTGGTAGTTATATAAATAATTCCTACCATCTTATCAAATTGCTAATTTTTATACAATTATTTAAAAAATAAAATAAAGTACTGAAAAATGTCTAAAAATATCACTTTTATATATACCAATATACACAACTGTATATTCAACCTATGGTTAATAACTTCCACCTTACCTGGGAGCTAGGTTGTGTGCACTACGATCCACCTTTCCATCCATATACTTTCTCAATGACATTGGCTCTCCAAAATGTATGTGAATATTTCCAAAATCTTCATTCAGAACATTCCTTGCCTTTAACAATCCCTGGTAAAACATTATATGGTATTAAAAGACGACTAAACAGACAGCTGTATTAGTACAGTTACATGTATATTTGTTATGTACTGAGACAAAATCTAAAATATAGTGTAAGTTATTTAACATAACACACTTAAAACTAACCTACACATTCAGGCACAGAATGGTGAAGCCAAGCCAGCATGACTTTCATCTCACTTCCTCCTCATCTAATATAGATTATATTTAATCATGCTTCTGCAGAGATTTTTTCCATTTGAAACTATAAGAATGTTTAACCTTTAAGCATCACTATCATTTTAATGTCAAAATTTTAATTCAATTTTATTTTAGTTTAAAAAACTCTTTCAGACCTTTTATGGAATGTTATGAAATTTTTTCAAAAAGATCAAATGAAAAATGCTTACTGATGTTGATTCCTTAGGTTTTGGCACACCTAGGAGTTCATAAGCATACAACGTTTCCTCGAGAATGCGATCGTAACTAATACTGGTTGGGATTATCATTATATCATTGATGTGAGACTTGAAGTATGGTTCAAGAGAGGCAGATAACATTCCTGAAAATAAAGAAGTTCTTTTTAACCTACAAAGCCCATTCCACATTACGTGTGTTACATTCCAGAATTTCTTTTTTTTTTGAATAATGTTATCTTAAAATATTTTCAATGATCTTAATCTCACACTGTTGCTCTTCAGAGTAAAGTAGAAAACACTAACTTCAAACATTTCCTTAGATAATTAAATTTTCATGGAATGGACCATAATATTAAATAAAAAGAAACAGAACTGCTTATAGTAAAGTAGTTAAATAAATGGTATCTAACTCTAATGCATCTTCCATCTATTCTTAATTGTTAAGAATATTTGTGATTAATAACAATAAAACACATTTAAAAAAATTATTAGCTCTAAAGCCAAGCAGTTAACACAAAATATATCATCAACATTTATCACCTGATGACTGGCTACCAGTACTGCTATAAAGGCTAAAGTTTAACGTGCTAATCAGAGCAACCTGTTGTGAGGGAAGCCTCTCATGAAAGGGAACATGACTACTGTGACCATGCCCATTTAAATATAAAGATTATCAACAAAACACTTTGTGCCCACAGAGGCAGATCAGACACATACCAAATCTAGGTGAATAGGACTTTGATGTACGACTTCTCGTTCCCTCAACATAGAATTCAATTGGGTGATCTCCATTGCAAATCTGAGTTTGGACATATTCAGTAAATATGGCCCAGTACAGCTGGTCATCACCAAAACTGCGTCTGATGTAGAAGGCTCCTGAGTTCCGTAACAACCAGCCAAAGAATTTCATACCCATAAAATCTGAAATTAAATACAAACTAAATTATGACAGCACAAAGCTGACAGATAAAGAGATAATTTCATGGTGGAAAGATATGGGTGGATATAACTGGTAAAAAGTACTACTGTGCTGTAAACAAAATAAACTATTAAAATTTTTTTTAATACTTTTCACGAAATTGTCATTTGCATGTTTTAGCATAGATGTTTATTTCAGTCAATGATTATAATAAAAATAAATGTTTAATAAACAATATGGTTATTTCTTATTATTACTTCATGGAAAAGTATACGATATTCATCTGTCAACCGTGACTAGAAAATTATGAAACTGAAACATTTACTATGGAATAACTTATAAGTATTAGAGGAACTATCATACACACAACAGAGAAACAGGGCCGACAGAGTGCTTTTCAAAGTGGGGTGGGGTTCGGGGGTGCCTGATGGCTGTGTAAAATATGTGGCCAAAGGGTAGCAGTGTTCCTACAGGAACCCCATCATACTTTGAAAATTTTGGATTTTGGCCACTTCATTTTGTCACCGAGTCTGAAAATAATTTTATTCAGCCAAAAAAAAAAACTTTAGTCATTTTTTAATTAGTTGTCTCTCCTGCTACACGGTTCCTGAGAAAGGCTAAAAAAATATATTGAATAATTGCTTTCTTACCCATGGCAGATGCAATAACTGGCATTGGCAAGTCATATGTGTAGAAAACCATGGACATGAGAAGAAAGTCCATGTAACTTCTGTGTGTGGGCATCAACAGTATTGGGTATTCTTTCATAGTAGAGCGCATCTGTAATGATATACATTCAAGTCCACTTAATTGCATTCCTGATAATAGCAAATCCTTGTTATTTGCATAATATTATGCTGCATAGAACCATTTGCATGCAAATGTATACAAAGAATTTCTTTTAATTGCATATATGCGTTCTTTGTAAGGTCTGGTTAACTGCATAAGAAAATATAGAAAAATTTTTTTTTTCAAATTACCAAAAACCATAGCAGATCTCAACATATTTATGAAATAATCACAAAATGACCACAAAGTAAGTGTAACCATTTACTAATTTTGCATCTGTTATAGCATTCAGGTTACATGGTCAAAGAATTCCTTACTACATTGGCATAAATGGGCATTTCTGATAAAGGAATAATCCTGTTAATTGCATAAAACATTTGGGCAAAATGCCTATGCAATGAAATGGATTTTGTTGTATTATTAAAATCTGCATTGATGAAAGAGCGGAAAAAGAATCATTTATTGACACCCCAGTTCATTATTTATTAAGCGGCTATTAGATGCCAAATAAGTAAATGCACTGAATGCAGGGTTAATTTCAAACTACACAGTTTGCATCATTACTTAATTTAACTACAGGCACCGTCACTTAATTCTTAATTAAAAGTAAATTAGTCTCAAAAAAGTAAAGTAAAGCTTGTTTTATTTAACGACGCCTCTATAGCACATTGATTTTTATCTCACATAATCGGCTATTGAATGTCATACATATGGTCATTCTGGCATATTTCTTGAGAGGAAACCCACTGCTTTCACATAGGCTACTCTTTCCTATAAACAGCATGGGGTCTTTTGTAAGCATTTTCCAACAGGCAGGACAGTACATACCACAGCCTTTGATGAACCAGTTGTGGACCACTGGTTGGAATGGAAAATAGTCCAAACTGCAAATAAGTCTACTGAAAACCTAGTGTCAAATATACATGTAGCTACCTTCTGAATGCCTTCTTCATTCACATAGATTCTCCTGTAGAGCTGCTTTAGTACTTTGATAAGAAAGAAAGCAAATCCACGTACTGCTCCCATTCTTAAAGTGTGAGCCATTTCGTCAACTATAGAAAGAGCATGAGTCGTCACTTCATCAATAGGAAGTTGCATTTCTAATGAAACCTGAAACAAATGAATTATATCATATTTTAGGTATTATATCAATCATTTATAACATTGAGAAAACAACAAATTGCATGTAATGACAAGTGATATATAAATATTTTCAGACAAGAGGGAAGAGGATGATTTTTCTCTTCTGACCGTAATTATCAATAAATTTGTTTGGAAACAGAATCTAATTTAAAAAGATGGAATTGACCTACAAATCGAAAATCTGACTTAACATATATCCAACACAAGTGAAAATGAAGAATGTAACTATATGTATATATGCTCTTATTTCAGTTTCTAGGTCTGTAAGATTGCATAACCCATTTATGGGTTAAGCAATTTTTGTTTTAGGTAACCCATTTCATTTTGCATAACCCATTTACTAAATACGTAATTATTATTCAATTATTGAGGATTTTAATTGTTAAATTGCATGAACATATAATAAAGGAACAGCGAATTAATTGATATTGAACATAAAGACACTAAATGTTGTCCTAAATTTCATGACTGAAAAATGGGTTACTTAAAACTTGATCTACATGAGCCAAACTCAAACAAAATGATCGTTCTAGCAATTCAGACTGACTTGAGTTGCAACACATTTGTATTAGTCTAATAATTTAATATCCTAAACAAAACTACCTATGTATACTTTTCTATGGGTAATTAGTGTATAACAGGTATAGCCACACACCTGTTCCACTGCATACTTTACTCTGTCACTGTTCATCACACTTTGTTTGATCTCATCAGGTGTTCGTGGTTTATCAAGTTTGAAGGACTGTTGTTCGCTGCGAGAACGCAAACTCCATTTTAAGTCACTGGATTGGCGACGGTCCTCCAGGCAGTCTGTGAAGATGTCTTTCTGCTTTGTCGATATCAATTTAGGATCATCTAATTAAAAAAAGACATCAATAAGATGGTGTCCCATGTAATACCATATATACTCATGAGAATATGAATATCTCTTCAATTGTTTTCGCTTGTCAAATAATTATACTGTAATATTACACAGGATCTACTATTTAGTATTAATTCTCTATTTTCTAAACGGAATGCCATAAATAAATATTACATTTACTGCAAAATACAAATAAATGTTACATTAATTGCCTATATATTAGAGCAAGAGTTCCAACTGTTCCATCATAGGATTATAGATTAGGGTTAGTTTTAGTGCTAAGGTTAATTTTCGGGTTCTATAAGCTTCATCAAAAAACACCCCTAGTACAGTTTGTCTGAAAAATTATGCTGGAATGGTTGGAACTCTTTCCTATATTAACTGCAACTGATAATGAGATATATTCAATGCAGGCTATTTAAAAACAAGAAATTTAAACTATGTCATATGACCATGTTACATGTATCCTCGTGTTCCCAAACGGCAGCATATTAACGGGAAGAAGCTTTTGCGCACACGCAATTGTAATAATAATATTTAACCTTGGTTATGTTACTATTAAAATCAATAAACAAATCTTTCAAATCTTACCTGTTATTATTTT
>JAULBS010108344.1:0-15338 GCA_032355785.1 Symmetromphalus regularis | reverse complement strand
GCTGCCTCACACAGTTCATACAACAGCAGTGAATTGATACTATATTTGCATTGCTGAATGCCGGCTGCCTCACACAGTTCATACAACAGCAGTGAATTGATACTGTATTTGTATTACTGAATACTGGCTGCCTCACACAGTTCATACAACAGCAGTGAATTGATACTATATTTGTATTGCTGAATGCCGGCTGCCTCACACAGTTCATACAACAGCAGTGAATTGATACTATATTTGCATTGCTGAATGCCGGCTGCCTCACACAGCATGCTTATGAAAGCAGCTTAAGCCAACTCTGAGAACATACCTTAGCAATGTGTTCTAGCCATCTACCCAGAGATATGAACACCATCAACATTGGAGTGGTCTCAAAAAATGTCATTGGACTTGAATGTTCTTGGATAGCCATTGCAACAAGGACGATTATAACAGAATATGTGTATGATATTGTTGTTGCTAAGACAACCAAAACATCCATATTTGTTGCACAATGCTTCACAGCCTTGTATGCCTGCACGTAGAAGTATCTGCCACCAATAAACTGAAAAAATAAATTCAAATAATAAACATCTACAACTAATATAAGTTAATATGAGTCAGTTAACATGCAGCATGTTTTGCTCTAGATGCCAGGAAATGCAATGTCAGACATTATACAATCCATGTAATAATAACATTATACAGTTTGAAAACTTTTCCCAACATAAAAAATAAATATTGGCCATTGGGGGTTACCATATGTCACATGTAAAAAGACAAAAACATGGGTTTTTGTTAAATTTGTGAATTTAAATTCATTTGAAAACAATAAATTGATTTTTAATCAATTAATGATTGAATGGGTGCAAATGATGATCAACCACAGACTTCATCAAATTTCCAAATCTAAAAAATGAATCTAACTTTTATTATTTTTTCAAGCAAACTACTTATAAAAAATGTAATTATTCTACACTATACAAACTTTGAAAATTCTACAAACCTGAACTGGAGTTGACAGTAGGAAAAGCAAAAGATTTTCCACAGACAATCCTGGAATAACCATTATCTGGTAATGACCTGGTACAACTGGCTTAGGTTTCTGTGTGGATGATACGTTTATGACATCAGTGTCATTTGAAACATCTTCATGCTTTTTGTCAGGTTCATGAAACATGAAGTAGAGCATGACAATCATGGCTGGCAAACCAAACACCAGTGAAAGAAGGAATGAGTTGCGCCATCTGAATACAGAAATTATTTGTTATAAATAAGTTTTGTTTGAAAATCTAATGCAAAACGAAAAGTAATGGTGATGAAGCAACACCCATTGCTACATCACTATTCTAAGATTTTTTTAGTTGGTACCATGTTTCATTAAAGCATATTTTGAAATTTTGTGCTTATTTGGTTTTTGTTCGATGTTTTCAATTGCAAAAGAACGTACTTTCTCTTAAATAACCTCTGTAATGTAATAAACAGATTACAAGACTCTATCCCATAGAATACTTATTATATTACAATCTTTGTGTGTTAAATTGTACATCACTTGCTTTCACTTGTGATGTACGACTGAAAACACACATGTAATATAATTGGTATTCTATGGGATCTTGTCATGTAATCTCTGTGTAACCTTTGGAAGATGTGTTTAGAGGTTTGAATATTTCCCAATAATTGGTGAACACTTTGATAAAAATTAGAACACAAATATATATAATATAGAATTCATACTGCCAACGTAAAAGTACCTTTTTATTTCATCTCTGTGATCATATCTTGCAACATTGTCATCATCTGTCACTAGATGAGCCTCAAAACCAAGGGACTGTCAAAATATACAGATATACTTAGATTCAAGTAACATTTTCAGATTTTCAAAAATAGTTTTGTCTTTCATTTTGAAGATGTGCCTATGTAAATATTATATATGTGTAATGTTATCACAGTAAATTTTCAAAACAGTTACTAGCTGTAATTTTTAAAAGATGTGTTTATGCATGTATATTAACAGTATATTGGAATTTTGCTTTTACATTATGTTAAATGGTATATTTTTTACTTGAGATGCCTACCTGACAAATGATAAACAGTTTCCTAATAACTGTACCTATCTATGTGAGGTGAATAAAATGTCTTTTAAATCATGTGGTCGAAAAACATTAAATTTTGTATATACAAAACTGACCATTGTTAAACTTAAATTAGCAACTCTTGCAACAGAATTCTGTTCACCTTAAATTCCTCCCAAATACTCCACCTCAACAACAAAAATAAACCCTAATTTTTAAACTGGCATCCTTGATACTGATTAACATTAGAAGTCAACACAGATCAGTGTCACTACCTTGATTAATTCAATGATGTCTCTTGGTCCGGTTTCATCCGTGCTGTAGATGAACTTGCCCTTTGATGTAGCTAAAGCCACAGATGCTGTTATTATACCTGGTCGCTTCTTTACAGTAGACTCGATGAGGTGAACACATGATGAGCAGGTCATGCCAGTGATCTGTACAGACAAACACAAATTAATGACTTCGTTACTCTACAGTCATTTAGTCATTTTCATTTCAGCTAATGGCCCACAACTCTTCTAACAAAGGCTATGTTTTTCGCAATCCTTTTTATAGGATGAGGATTATAAGATTCCTTCCTGATAATCAAGAGCCTGGTAGTGCAATGGTTAAGCTATATAACTCTCGGCTGGTAGGTACTGGGATCAAATTTCAGTATCGGATCTCAGTATCGGCTCCAACCTAGAATGAGTGCTTTACAAGACTCAGTGGGTAGGTGTATGCCACTTACACCAACCAGTGGTCCACAAGTGGTTTATCAAAGGCCATGGTTGACCTTTGGAGGTGATTCTAATGATTCATTTATATTTGAATGCTGGCCATGGCCCTCTTTCCCCTGATCGTATCCCATGTACAAATGACAAAAGGTTGGTAACTGTGAACAGCCCTTATGCTTAGAATAAAATAAATGTGTGAGATTCTACAAACTTACAGTGAGCTCAACAGATCCTTCTCCAGCTCCATCTACTTCAAGTACAGATGTCCTAAAACCCAGCTCATTGACAGCACTCGCTATCTGAGATGGAAGGATGTATGCTGGATCATACTTCACTTCGGCCTTCGATGCCATCAGTGCAACAAGAACTGATTGAATGCCTACAAAAGAAATATCTTTCACTTAAACTTGCAATAAAAGATGTTCTGAAAAATTTAGTGTGACACTCATTTTTTATTAACAAAGAGTGAAAACAAACATTTGTGTATGCAGGGATTTAGTCAGTCTTTATACGGTATTGAACATCCGCTCCTTCCCAAGAGCAAATGGTACTGAAAATTCCCAATTTCTGGACTATAAATTCCCAAATTGGTTAATAAATATATAGTTTATATAATATTACAGTGACATTAATTGAGTAGTGTGAAAAATACTTCCCAATTATGAATAAAATCATGTTAATTTTCCCAATTCCTTCAGCCATAGGACCATGATATTTGTAAATGCAATAATCACGAATGTATTACAAAAATATATTGTAAAGAATGTAATAATTATGTACCTTCAATTTTTCCAATATTTTTCTCTATAGTTGCTACACATGAGGCACATGTCATGCCAGTCACTTTGAGATAACATTTCTCATATTCTTCAACATCAATGTCATTGGCTTTTTGAAACTTGACCGTCACCTGCGACATTGAGGGACTCGCAGAATTCAGCACTTCAATCCGTGGCTCTAAATTCTTATTTCGGCTTTCTAGAAGAAAAATAATAATAAATAAATATTTATTAAAATAAATATATTTATGTTGCATTCCAGAAGGGTTTTCAGATTTTATAATTTTTATTTAACATAAACCAAACCAACTGAATTAACACATAAGACTTGCATGTATCATCATGTGAAAACAACACTAAAACTTAGAAATCCTAAATCTCCGATTAAGATTCAACTTTCAAAGAATTATAAATTTAAGATACATGTAACTAGTATTTTTATAATGTACAAGAGTTTATCAAACTGTTTCTTAAGTAATTAAATGATTTTGAATACAATTAGTTATCTCAACACTGTTAATATAATGCCATTATTACATGTACATAGACAACATTTATAACACAACATTTGGTTTGAGGTGGGCAGAAAGAGGGTACCATGATGAAACAATTAACTAACCATAATGCTATCAAAGATGACGATTAGGGGAAGAAATAAATTAGTTTTTGCTTAGCCGTAAAAGCTGTAAGATATTGCTGAAATGCACAACCTAAACAGATCTCTTAATTTCCAAATTGTTCATTCATCATGAAACTGAACATAACTTGGTGATATTTTCAAATCTTGGCCAATTGCTTCAAACATATATACAAGCATGTGAGTGATCTTAAAACACTTAAATTGTCAGCCCTATCAATCACCGTTAATTAATACTTGCCAACATGACTGTTTTGACTAATTTAATTTAAAAGTTTTATTGAGAGGGTAATATAAATATATAATATGTTATTAATTGATGCTTCAAATCCCATGATTAGTTATATTTCCATTTCCAAACTAACCTGACATTGATTCTTCAAATCCCATGATTAGTTATATTTCCATTTCCAAACTAACCTGACACTGATGCTTTAAATCCCATGATTAGTTATATTTCCATTTTCAAACTAACCTGATATTGATGCTTCAAATCCCATGATTAGTTATATTTCCATTTCTAAACTAACCTGACTCTGATGCTTCAAATCCCATGATTATTTATATTTCCATTTCCAAACTAACCTGACACTGATGCTTCTAATCCCATGATTATTTATATTTCCATTTCCAAACTAACCTGACACTGATGCTTCAAATCCCATGATTATTTATATTTTCATTTCCAAACTAACCTGACACTGATACTTCAAATACCACAATTATTTATATTTCCATTTCCAAACTAACCTGACACTGATGCTTCAAATACCACAATTATTTATATTTCCATTTCCAAACAAACCTGACATTGATGCTTCAAATACCATGATTATTTATATTTCCATTTCCAAACTAACCTGACATTGATGCTACAAATACCACAATTATTTATATTTCCATTTCCAAACAAACCTGACATTGATGCTTCAAATCACACGATTATTTATATTTTCATTTCCAAACTAACCTGACACTGATGCTTCAAATCCCTCTATTATTTATATTTCCATTTCCAAACTAACCTGACACTGATGCTTCAAATCCCTCTTATTAGTTATATTTCCATTTCCAAACTAACCTGACATTGATTCTTCAAATCCCACGATTATTTATATTTCCATTTCTAAACAAACCTGACATTGATGCTTCAAATCCCATGATTATTTATATTTCCATTTCTAAACAAATCCTGACATTGATGCTCCAAATCACTCTATTATTTGTATTTCCATTAACAAAAGTAACCTGATAATGATGCTTTGAATCTCATGATTATTTATATTTCCATTTCCAAACTAACCTGACATTGATACTTCAAATCCCATGATTATTTATATTTCCATTTCCAAACAAACCTGACATTGATGCTTCGAATCCCATTTCATTGACTACATCACACAAGATCAATGATGAGATTTTATCTGGGTAATACACAATCTCTGCAATCTGTTCTGACAGCGACACCTTGATCTTTTTGACACCGGGATGATCACCAACTGTATCCTCTATCTTCTTTACACAAGAGTTGCATGTCATTCCCTGGATTTCTATCACCACAATTGACAGATTCATTTTCTTGGAAGGAGGAATATGCTGGTCACTAGCAACTTTAGCTTCAAAGCCCAATGTATCAATCATCTCTGCTATTGCTTTTGGGTTCGTTACAGAATTATTGTATCGGATAATCCCATTCTTGTTTTCTAAGGACACTTTTATGTGTTTTATACCCTTTTTATCTGAAATGTTAAGTTCAATATTTTTTACACATGATCCACAAGTCATTCCATCTATATCCATAACACACTCAGAATCTTTGGAAGATTTTGCCAGATCGAATTCACTTCTCCTCCTCCAGACGATGTCCTCAAACTCATCGTCACTCGGTGTAGGAAGTGGGAATATTGCCGTGAAGCCCATGTCATCAATTTCAGAGCGTAACACTTCAGGATTGCTTTTCTTTGGATCATAAACAATAAAAGCTTGTTTATCTGCTAGAGAAACTGAAACCTCTTTAACTCCATCCTTGGACAGTAAGTTGGCTTCAATAGTTTTAACACACGACTGGCATGTCATTCCTTCAACCTGTATCTTTACTGTATGATGTAGTGGAAATGTATTGTGAACCTTGGCATCAAATCCCATATCATCAATTTCATTGGCTATTTTAGCCGGAGTTAATTTGGAAGGATCATAGGAAACACTAGCTAATTTGTTTTCCAGTGAAACTGTTATTGTTTGTATTCCATCCAGTTTTGTTATCATCCCCTCTATTGTTCTCACACAGGACATGCAGGTCATGCCATTAATGTCAATCAGAGTGTCCTTGATGGCTGCTCTCATATCAAAATGGGGATTCCTAGACTGAATCTCCTTCACCTTGGCATCAAAGCCCATGTCTTCTATCTTATCCACGAGAATTCCAGGATTTGTTTCTGACGGTCGGTAGTTGATAATTGCTTCCCTTTCTTCAAGCAAAACCTGAAAGAAAAGAACCAAACTTTCAATGATAAATACTAGTATAATAACTTGGTTTTTTTCCTATCAATAAAATTAAAACACTGAATTTTATAAATAATAGCTCAGAATGGATGGGAGTTGTGAAATGCATTTGTATTCAAACAATATGTTAAAATTATTCTTCCAGTAAGATGCAAAATTTTTTACTTTATATGCTGTTATGTAATTCTTTAACTGTCTCTCACATTTACACAAGGTATTATTTCTGAAACTTGACTTGACCTTCAGTGCCTATTGCTGAGAAATTTAGTGTTGCTTCTAAAGGAAATAGGATTTATTTTTTGTTTTTCTTCAAAAACATGAAGTTACATTATATTAGATTAATAAAATAGTAATACAACA
Organism: Symmetromphalus regularis; assembly: GCA_032355785.1. NCBI lineage: Eukaryota > Metazoa > Mollusca > Gastropoda > Neomphalida > Neomphalidae > Symmetromphalus > Symmetromphalus regularis. Next base: position 8,290 of record JAULBS010108344.1, on the reverse strand, counting down.
TGTATTTTAATCAGATTAATACATGCACATCTACTTAAGTGTTTATATTATATAATAAATAAAAAAACAGTACATTTTACTTTCTAACTGGGGATTTGTACTTTAAATTCGAGAATGAAGACAATACAGCCTTTGGGAATATTAAGTCTGGTAACATACATGTACATATAGACTATAAAACACTCTCCATAAAAATAAGATTACTACATGTCTAAGGTGTGGTCACAAAGTATTTATTAGTCTTGTAACAACCAAATACATGTAGTTGGTCACAAGCAGTTTACATGCTGACACCATAACTGAAATAAATCCATCCTTTCTTAACATATAATCTCCTTTGAACAAGAACAGTACACTTGTAAAAGTGACTTTCTACTAATAGTTTAATCATATTTAATGTACATGGACATGACATCAATATTAAGTAAAGTTATATGTACTGCAAACATTCCTCTACTTGCTTCAAGAATAAAACAGTGAAATACAATTTTCTAATGACAAGAATTGTCTGCCACAAACATGAAGTGCAAAATGTATTTGTGACACATGTATACAGTATATGTAGACTGTATGATACATGTATGTGTACTTGTTGATTTATACAAGTAATATATTTCCAGTTTATTTCTGCTAGTGACAAATATATCACTGTGTTTCTAGTTTAAAGACATTGTGTTTCACTTGTCAAGCCATTATGAAACATCCATCAACATATACAGCATCATGTAATAGTTACTAGGAAATACAAACACAGTCATTATGTTTGTGCAATAGTGGCAACATGCACTGTTGATTGTGCTTGTTTTCATTCTTATATCCAATTAATGTTCAAGCATGCTGTCCTGGGCACACAACTATATTTCCTATGCCATTTGTTCAGGATAGAGGTTAGTGTTAGTAGGAAAGATGAAACTCTCTGATGCTATACTGATGTGGCTACCATTACCGATAAGCAACAAGGGATCTTTAATATGCACTATTTTACTGACAGGATAGCTCAAACTATGGCTTTTGATAAATTACTTGTAGACCACTGGTTGGTGTAAGTGGTGTATACCTATATGTACCCACTATGTCCATTACAAAACTCACTCTGGGATGGAGACAGTACCGAACTTTAAAATCCCATGCCTCGACAGATTTGATCCTAGTACCTACCTGCCAAGAGTCCGATACCATAACCACTACACCACCAGGGCCAGTAAATGAAATATGTACTATATAGCAGAAACATTTATTTAACATTAGTAACAAAAAATAATTTTCCCAATGACAATTAAATAATATGCCCATTATCACACCAAAAATAGATTATAATATAATTATACTATAAAGTTTAAAAGAAAAAAAATAATGTTACCGGCAACATCTTGTATGAATATCCATAGCGAGCAGACATTTTGTTGTTGGTTCAGAAGCAGAACAATATCCGTATGGAGTATTTCAAGTTGTCCAACATGTACATACACATGAACATATGAAGTGACAGCAGATTATAAAAAGCAGTCTGGTTTAATTACTTTCATTATCAAACTGCTATCCTATATGACAAACAGTTCCAGAAAACAATCAAACTGCTGCACCACATTCTATGTTATCCATACATCCACCTGTATATTAATATACTGCAAATTACATGTCCAATACTAAATGACAATCAATGTAGGCTATCCCATTCAAATAACTGACAGACAATAGGTTAAACAGACAAAGAAATGCAATAATGGACTATTAACTATAAATAAAAATATTGGCTTCATTTCCTATATGCCTAAAGTTCAGGTACAAGGTTACACAGGTGATAATATCCAGTCCTCCACTGCTGTCCACTGTCAATCCCATGAATGATAACGGCCAGTGTCAGTGGTATGTTGGGTTAGATCAACTGTGACTGGAAAGTGTGCATCTTAGTAAGAAAACACTGCTAGTACAAAAGCAATATTTACATGTGTGCTTACCCAATGGAAACTGTGATAAAATTTAAGTGATAGTGTGTTCTAAAATCCAGCTGAGTATGATAGACAAGTCTGAAAAAACCAACCCACGACACAAATAGACAGCACACGTGACAGCATACTCTTAATCCAACTCACAACTTTGCTGTATAGCCTATCACTGCTTTCTCTGATACAAATCACATGGCCTCTAGCAGATTAGTCCATTACATCAAGACATTTACTGTATACACATAGCTAATAACTGGAATTCTTCAAAATCTCTTTAAAATAATCCTCATTGACTTGTTTTTCTTCTGACAGCTCAGAGAACTGTCTAGTAAATTAGGAATTTCAAATTAGTGTATAAAAACAACTGGAACTGACTGGCTATGAGAATTGTACATAAAATTAGTGGAATTATTCAACAAAATCTAACATTAAAATACATGCAGTTTCCATCCGACTTATTTGAAACTTGTGTGTCTATACCACAGCTGTTAATTATGAGAAAACGTGATTCATTTATCAGTCAAGATAACCTACAGTTAATTATACTAACACTGATATAGATACCTCTACATTTAATTATAACACTATATTCATCTAATTATAGGCAATGCTAGAGAAATCTCTGCCACAACCTCAAGAAATTCAATCCTTAAACTGTCACCTAAACATGTTTTTATGTAATAGTCTTCAAACTGGCTGCATGCTAACAGGTGTCCATGTAATAACCACAGCTTAATTTATGTTGGTTAAAAGTAGACTGAGCGTTTCTGACATTTAGTGTTCTGGGTCGTAACAGAAAGAGCCTTCACGTTATCAACAAAGAAACAGTTAAATATGTGAACCCAGACTGCTTCACAATCTATCTTCAAGATGTGCTTCACGTAAAAGTAAAAGGAAACTGACAGACCACACAGCTGTTCAACTAAAATCTGCTATGTGTTACTGTATCAGCAGGTCTCTCCTAGTCATAATATTACAACATCTATGTCTATCTTTCCTGATCCTGTCAATTCACCTCTCCTTAGTTTATTTTCATGTGCACACATAATAAACTTTAAAAAATATATTTTTTTTTTTTAAATGTTGTGGTTTAACAACACCTGAGCACATTGATTTATTAATCATTAGATACCGGATGCTAAATATTTGGTAATTCATACACAGTCTATATGTGAAAGTGTGAGCTAGACTCCAATGGGTTTTGAACTACTGTCTTCAGCTTGAGAGTCTGTTGTCCTGCTACTAAACTCTTATGACATGCTTATGTCTTAAAATACTACCATTTTCATTCATGTATGTTGTTTTGTATTGATGACATGCTTATTTCTGAAAACCTTGCCATATTCAACAAATTTCAGAATTCATAGAAGCAGTGAAACTTCTATTATAGATGTTTGGATAAAACTGAATGTAGAAGAAGAAGCAAAAGAAAAAGAAGAATAAGAGGGAAAAAGAAGAAGAATATGCTGTTATTGTCCTCCCCATGTGGGATCATTATGCAAGTGTCACAATTTGTTGTTTGTCCTTTATGCCCTGATGTACAACTGCAAATGTACACATTCTGTTTGTTTTATTGATGGCAAAAGCCTTAATGACAATGTGAAATCTGACCCCTGATTATGACAGGAATATTTATTAAAACCTATAATCATTTAATAGTGTGTAATTGTTAAATACATTTCAGTATGACAATATAATGCTTTACCAAAAATCTATCAAGTGTGACAGTGACTGTCACATTCTTGTGGTTCATTGAAACAAACAATGCACATTTATCATGTAGCATGCCTGGAGGCATTTGACGTGACGTTTAGGCACAGGGCCATTCAGATAATAAATGTACATGTAGACTATAACACTTGCATTTATAACATGTTTTATTTCAGTTACTAGTGCTTACAATTCTAGTATTCCCTAGTATGTGAGCCTTAGTAGTCCAGTGGTAGGTCATTGAACTCTCAAGCTGAAGAGAGTGGTTCAAAACCCACTGGAGGCTGGCTCACACAAACAATGTGTCAAAATTGCCAAATGTCTGACATCCAATAGCCGATGATTAAATAATCAGTGTGCTCAAGTGGTATTCCTTAATTAAATAAGAATTTAAAGGCCTATCTTTTTAAAAATATGTTTAATAAAAACAATAATAGATCCAGTGCTTTGATGAAAAGTGGGAAATGTTTAAATTTGATGTATTTACATGTACATGTATGTTGAAAATTAATTAAATAAATCTTTCTTTGGCACATTTGTGAGCTAACAACAGGTGAGATAAATGTACATACTCCTGTAACTTGAACATTTATATTCTATTATTTTGAGATTTTAGACTGGGAAGTTCTATTTCACCTGCTAAGTCTAAGACTGAGTCTTGAAATGTGTAATTATTACACGTGATAATGTTCAAATTACTGGCCTTTTCAAAGTCTTCTTTCAGTTCAAGTCATCTTAAAGTCCATCTTTAAAAACAAGGCTTTCCCAAGATCAATTTTCAATTACACGGCTCACTCAAAACCCACAGGTTTTCAAATATATTGCAATTCTAAGATTATCTCTAATTATATGGCTATCTAAAAGCTCACAGGTCTTCAAATACAAGGCCTTTTCAAAAGCAACCTTCAAATTCAAGTCATTCTTACAATCCATCTTCAAATTCACACATGCTCAGGGTTCACATTCAAATTCACCCATGCTCAGGGTTCACCTTCAAATTCACACATGCTCAGGGTTCACATTCAAATTCACACATGCTCAGGGTTCACCTTCATATTCACACATGCTCAGGGTTCACCTTCATATTCACACATGCTCAGGGTTCATCTTCAAATTCACACATGCTCAGGGTTCATCTTCAAATTCACACATGCTCAGGGTTCATCTTCAAATTCACACATGCTCAGGGATCCACTTTTAAATTAAAGTTATTCTTGGGGTCACCTTTCAAATTCAACTTCATGTTATTCTCATGGTCTATCTTCAGATTCAAGCATGCTCAGCGTCCACCTCAAATACAAGATATTCTTGGGGTCTATCTTCAAATTCATGTCATTCTTAGTATCCACATTCAAATTCAAGACTGTATCAAGGCTAACTTCATACTCACTATGAACACATTATCAAGGCATTCTCATGATCAAGCCTGAATAAACACTACAAAGCAACTATTTCTTGTCTTTTGTCAACCATGACAATCAGTCTGACCCTGTGTAAATGAGCATTTCTGGTCTTTTATCTTCTACATGCACCACAACAACTGTCACTGACATCAAACTGTGAACCCTCGAGTGAAATAGGCTAACCTACATGCATATAATGGAATATGAGTATTTCTTGTAATCTGTCAGATGTTGCTTTGGGCATGAACAAATCTGCATAGTCCCACTTTATTCCAAGATAAAGAAACCAGATCAATTTTATGTGGGATCAATGTATCCCAAGGCAAGGAAAATGGAAATAGGCCAAGGATGATCAAAAGATGACGTACTGTATGCTTGTGTTTTCCTTAAATATAGATATAATGCAGATAAAAGTCTATATTTATATCATGTTAACCTAAATCCACATGATTATGTCAATTTACTTGTAAAATTTGCTTTGTTCACTTTTTACCAATTTAAAATTAGTATCACTATAAAGTGCACAAAAACTGTAAAAACCAAGCTCGTCTCTAATGTCTTGGTTACACTGGATGATCTTTGATCATGCTGAAGTGAAGTTTGTATTATATCAATGTTAAATATTATGCTATAGACTGATGGACTAGTAAACAATATGGCAGACTAGCAAGATATTTTTCATTCCTATATGCCTGATGTACTTGAAGGAACAATTGTAAACATACATTAATTGAGGGTGCAAGTGAACCAAGTGGAGCTTTCAAAGCCTGTTATAAGCTAGGAACATTCATTTGCTATTTACATGGTGACAGTGAAGGAACAGTTAAGAAAACTCATTGTGTACAGTGACTTATTTTCAGGTGAATGCCCAGCAACAGCTGAATGCATCCTAACAGTTGTGGTTCTAGTTACTCAGAACCTGTAATTATTATAATCAGTTGAAGTTCCACTATAATTATCAGTCTGTAGGTTTATTTCAAATTGTTGATTTTTAGATCTTTATAGTCCTCGAAATAAGCAGCTGGTCACAGATAATGCTCAGTACAGATCTGTCGTTTTGGAAGATGTAACAGTAACAAAGTTAATTTTTGTCAATCATTTTGTTGGACACTTGAATTTTATAGAAAATAATTCAATGTAAAAACACACAATGCAGTTTGTATTGAAGAAAATGGGCTAAATTAAATAATAAAAAGCATACACCAATGTTTGACAAATATTTTACAATGTTACTAGCCCTCCAAGAAACTTGAGCTAGTGGCCTATGTATTTAATATTATTTTTTAAAATGCCCTCTTGTCCAGTCTAAATATCAACTAGCCTGGACCAGCAGCTGGTAGATATGAGGAACCCTGCATACATTATAAAACCTAAGTTGTATATATTTTAAAATTAATCATAGACAGTTACATTTTCTTTAACATCCAGGACAAACCAATTGATATACTGGAAGATATTTTGAGAGGCAGAGCAAAAATAATTATTTCCAGGTATGTCAATGTTGTTATAATTAATACACACTCAGGTAACACAACTGATCTCTTTGGTAAATTGATTTATCAAATACAATATTGTATTGCACTAATGACATCAGTATCCTTGGTTACTTACTTTTAGTTAATTACATACCTTAATACTAATGACACCAGTTGTCTTCGCTACATTACTCTCAATATTTTTCACACATGATTGGCAGGTCATGCCCTCGACAGCTATCAGAGTGGTTCGATCCATATCGTCACAGACAATGGAGTCCTGCAAAGTCAAACAAACAAAATTAGATATAAACATCGAAATAAATGTATTATTCTGTTTGTGTACATGGCACAACCAGATCTAAACAATTAGCTACGTAATGATCTATGCTGTATTTTACCTACATTCCTGTTTGATGATAAAGCTGAAAGAGTTACTTCCCTTGGTTGACAATCTTTGCAATGCATACAATTGTGTGTATATGATAGTTACTATATGTACATTATAAAGCTTTACTCAGAATTTCTACAGTATGATTCTGAAGTAAATTGAGGGAATACATAGAGAGAGGCAATTTAAGCATTTTTACTTTTGAAACAATCTACTTACATAATAATTATATTATTATTGAGGTGTATGTGCATTTTTAAGGTTGTGGGGTTTAAAAAAAAAAAAAATTCACGTACAAATATTTCTAAATATATTGGACATCACAGATAATTTTGTAATAGTATCACATTCATTTCATGCAAAAATCTGGACTATTTATAAACATCTGCCCTAACAAAGACACCTTGGGTTTCAATTGCAATGGCTACATCTCACCACAGTATTAGATTGTAATAGTATGTACCTTTATTATTACATGTACCTCTGATTATTTACTGAATATGTATTACATGTTTTTGTTATTACAAAGGAAGAACTTAAACAGCAACTCAATTGGCATGTGCATGTACATATGGGGTTCCCAACCCAGGATAAATTTACCCCCATGAGCTAAATTTCTCTTACCCAGGGGATAAATTTCTCTTACCTGGGTGGTAAATTTGTTGATTGACTGACTGCATTTGATTCTGGTACACTGATATCTGTTAATCATTAGTTGTTCATAAATAAGTGACATAGCATTGTTAAGTGCTATTATTATTGTTACTGTTATTTGAACTTAAAATAATAATGTTAAAAACATTATTTTAACATTTCCCCTTATCAGTAGCTTTATTATGGTAGAAGTGTAAACTCAAATTACTGAATAAAACAGGGTGGGGGTAAATTTATTTTCGAAAAGTTGCCAGGGTTAACGGGATGTAAACGGATGATATAGATGTTAACAATAAAGTTAACCGTTTCAGGTTACACTCATATCCTGTTAACATGGATACTGAAACTGATGTTTCACTGAATCCTATTGTTTTATGTTAAAACATTTGCATAATTAAATATATTTTTTTTTAAATCAACAATCACCATCAAAATTTAAGACAGGTGGCCACAAACAGTTTGCTATTTTAACAAAGTTTAAGATATTATTAAATGTGTTCAATTAATTAATTAAAAGTAATTTATGAATATGTACCTAAAAAAAGCAAACAATCTAAGGTCTACATGCACATGTACATGAAACAAGAATGTTTCACGTGGCTGTTCATCTGACACAGATGTTCTCAGATAATTTGAACTTTCTGTTTGTAACAGATTTGTAGCATAAATGGTTATTCCTATGTATAGTATTTATTATATATAATATATATA
>JAULBS010108333.1:0-15338 GCA_032355785.1 Symmetromphalus regularis | reverse complement strand
TCTTTTGTATTGCAGTACTGATTAACCAGTGTGTTAGGGTATCATTAAGGAAACAATACTTTCTTTTGTATTGCAGTACTGATTAACCAGTGTGTTAGGGTATCATTAAGGAAACAATACTTTCTTTTGTATTGCAGTTTTGCAAGACTCCACTGATGCCGTGTTGGGCAACTCTGCACTGATTACCGTGCTTCGTCAGGAAATTGACCGTTTTAACCATCTATTACATGTCATCCATACATCTTTAAAAGAGCTCACCCTGGCAGTCAAGGGGGAGATAATCATGTCTGACCTTTTGGAAGATGCCTACAAAGCTTTTCTTACCCAGAAAGTTCCAGCTCAGTGGAAGGTAAGGGATTTGTTTTGAATATTCTTCAAATTTAGTTTTTTCTTCTGTAGATGTTCTCAAACCACAACATTGATTCTAAAAATATGCAGGTTTGTTTAACGTTTTTAACATCTCTGTAGATCTTAGTTTTAAAAGTTAAACTTATTTTTCTTGCTGTCTAGGCTGTCATTGTTCCTGGTTTTGTAAAGGCACAAATCTGTGTTTCTAGGCTTAAATTTGTGATGTTGGAGCCTATTGTACAGTTTGATTATTTTGACTTGCTTTTTGTCTGGATAAGTAATGCCAGCTTTCATCTTTACTGTTGTTCAGGATTGTCTGCTTTTCTAAATTTGGATTTACAGATGTAGGTTTGGGAGGGGGGGAGGCAGTGTGATGCATGCAATTTTGTTTTGTTGGAAAATATGAAAACCTTTAATTTAAAAAAATTGTTGGAATCTATCCCATTATAGGCTCCCTATCATCATTTGTGAAATCCTGATTCCATCCTTGATTTGTGAATTTCCGTTTGTAATAGATTGTTTAATTTTTCTTACATTTTGAGAAGGTGTTGATTTTATGGTGTATATTTAGATGGTAGCCTATGAATCCCGAAAGCCGCTTGCATCATGGGTGCTGGATCTGATAAATCGTGTGGACTTCTTCTCATTGTGGGCAGAGCTTATCACTGGGTCTATAGAGAAGAAATTCAGATCACTGACTAGCACGAAAAAACCACAGTCTTCTGCTGCTCAGCAACGGCCAGTCTCAACACCAGATGATGAAGTTGATGAAACTTACCCAATTCAGCCTCACAGCTTCTGGTTACCGGGCTTTTTCTTTCCACAAGGTTGGTTGTTCAGTTAGATAAATGAAATCTTATCCAATTCAGACTCACAGCTTCTGGTTACCGGACTTTTTCTTTCCACAGGGTTTGTTGTTCAGTTAGATAAATGAAATATTTTAATACATGTTAATTATTAAGCTGATACAATTTTAATATTGTAAATTTTGTAATCTTGATATGAAGTACTCTTAAAGACCTCATTATGTTTCCTGTCAGCTCAGTTAAGGAAAGCACTAGACTAGACCAGAAGATCACTGGTTCAAATCCTGATAGTGGATTTTGAATTATTATTTTTTTTAAATTCATAAGGCTTTTTTTATATTTTTTAACTCTAATATATATTGTACCATTTGTATAATATTACCAACCTAAGCATCTACATAGCAAAAGTCAGTCACATGTTTCATATATTTGGTTGTTTCATACCACCTCATCCTGGGTTTGAACTCCTGTTATCTGACTTCGTCACATGCTTTACAGGTGCGTAGGATGGATTTTCAAAGTGGGGGGACTATTTTTCAAAGTAGGGGGTGCTAATTATTATTGATATATAAAAAGTGCTGCGTGAAACAGCGAATCTATACAATAAATTAAAACTGGCAAAAAAAAACTAGCGCCCCACCCCCCACCCCTGCTCCTACGGGCCTGCTTTGTATTACTAAAATGAAATAGGTTTGAGTATAATTTCTAATATCAGCAATTGAATAGCAATATTATTTTTATATATCATTCTTTTTCCTTTTGTTGTTTTTTTAATTATGAAATAGGAGTATATCTGTCTGTTTGTTTGTTTGTTTAACAATCCCACAGCACAAAAAATAAATGTTGGCTTTTGGAGAGGAGTATGTCATGATTATTCTTATTCATAACTGTTCTTTTAAAAAACAAAAATTAAACATTTTTGTTTAATCATTTCATCTGATATTGTAGCTTTAATATTGTTATTTTGTGATATGTTATTGGGTTTTCTTAGTGAAAATGTTTTGTAAATCTTTTATCTTATGTCCAGGTTTCCTCACTGCTGTATCTCAAAACCATGCCAGAAAGCTTGGCATCTCAGTGGATTCTCTCAAGTTTGAATTTATTGTCCAGCTAGCCAAACGAAATCTTGAGGAAGATCCAGTGAAATATTCCCATAATCTTGTCATCAAGGAAGTAGCATTTTCTGTAAGTTCTGGCAACAAATTGTTTTCTTATTTTAATGTTTCTAGCTATCTCTTTTGTTTAACATGATTTTCATAATCATTCAGAACTTTACCTGCACTTTCTTAATTATAACTGTAATGAAAACCTGTATTTTCTGCACTCATAATTTGGAAAATTAATAGAAGCTAGAATATTTTTTCTGTAAACTGACATTCCCAGATCTAAAATAACATTTACTTTCCAATTGTGTAGTAGTCATTTCATATGTGTGATTGGATATCAGTAAAAACAGCTGTAACTTCTCAATTCTTAAATGCTGTTTGGATGATGTTATCTGTTATTCAGATTTTATAAACAAGAAGCCCGGATATTTTAGCTGATTTGAGCAGTGCGCTTTTTTTTTTTTTTTGAATTTAGCACCATTTTTTTGGCTGTGTAGACCAAATAAATATCTAGCATTAAAGAGGCTGGTTTTAAAACTGTTTATTGTGGAATGTATGTTGTCTTTGAATGATTGTTTCGAGCTTTAGAAACAAAGTTTTTATTGTAGAATGTATGTTGTCTTTGAATGATTGTTTTGAGCTTTAGAAACAAAGTTTTTGTTTTAGAATGCATTTTGTCTTTGAATGACTGTTTTGAACATCAGAAACATGAAAATGTTTATTTTTGAATGTACATTGTCTTCAACTTATTGTTTTGAGCTTTAGAAACATCAAACTGTTAATTTTTTAATGTACATTGTCTTTGAATGATTGTTTTGAGCTTTAGAAACATGGAAGTATTTATTGTGGAATGTATGTTGTCTTTGAATGATTGTTTTGAGCTTAAGAAATATGAAACTGTTTATTGTGGAATGTATGTTGTCTTTGAATGATTGTTTTCAGCTTTAGAAACATGAAACTGTTTATTGTGGAATCTATATTGTCTTTGAATTATTGTTTTGAGCTTTAGAAACAAAGTTTTTATTGTAGAATGTGTGTTGTCTTTGAATGACTGTTTTGAACTTTAGAAATACAAAACTGTATATTTTTTAATGTATGTTGTCTTGAACTTATTGTTTTGATCTTTAGAAACATAAAACTTTATTTTTTAATGTACATTGTCTTCAACTTACTGTTTTGAGCTTTAGAAATATGAAACTGTTTATTTTTTAATGTACGTTGTCTTCAACTTATTGTTTTCAGCTTTTGGAAACATGAAACTGTTTATTTTTTAATGTACGTTGTCTTCAACTTACTGTTTTCAGCTTTAGAAACATGGAAGTATTTATTGTGGAATGTATGTTGTCTTTGAATGGTTGTTTTGAGCTTTAGAAATAAGAAAGTTGTTATTGTAGAATGTGCATTTGTCTTTGAATGACTGTTTCAGGCTGATCATACACCAGAAGATGGTGTCCTTATTTTTGGTCTGTTCCTGGATGGCGCTCGGTGGGATCCCAATACCTACTCCTTGCAGGATCTGCAACCTGGTCACAGGTTCTGCTGTCTGCCTGAGATACACTTCTTGCCCACACAGGTAATTCATGTCATCTGCTTTTAATGTCATTTACTCTTTGCTTGTTTCCCAGAGATACACTTTTTGCCCACACAGGTAATTCATGTCATCTGCTTTTAATGTCACTACTCTTTGCTTGTTTGCCCGAGATACACTTCTTGCCCACACAGGTAATTCATGTCATCTGCTTTTAATGTCATTTACTCTTTGCTTGTTTGCCGGAGATACACTTCTTGCCCACACAGGTAATTCATGTCATCTGCTTTTAATGTCACTTACTCTTTGCTTGTTTGTCTGAGATACACTTCTTGCCCACACAGGTAATTCATGTCATCTGCTTTTAATGTCACTTACTCTTTTCTTGTTTGCCTGAGATACACTTCTTGCCCACACAGGTAATTCATGTCATCTGCTTTTAATGTCACTTACTCTTTGCTTGTTTGGCTGTTTCAGAAGTGTGAATTCATAAGTACATAATCTAAATAGACATTCAATCAAGTGCTGTGAAATCACAAATTTGACTAATTGTGTTCATTCCTAAATTACCTGGTGAGTCAAGATACTAAATACATGTGTGGGATGTGTCCTAGTATTGTTTATTTGGTGGTATTTATAGAAGTCTCACTCAATTCTGATAGCCTAAATGAGCACACCCAGAATCTCTGTTATTTCAGTGTGTACATGTATGTACTGAATGAACATGCTTATTATTTTTACACCGTAAACATTACATAACCAACTGAAGAGTGTTGTCACAAAATCTTTCTAAATGCACTATTTAGATTAATGCAAGTAACTATATAAATTGTATATCTGGTATACATTTATTCGCTGGAATCGGATATCAGTTGGACTTAGCTAATTTTGTGAAAACATTATTGATGTGTGAATTTTAATAATGTCCATTTCTAGTCATCTTGTTTCTAGATTCATCTGAAGGAATTCTAATCTGATACAAGAAGTATCGGGATTCATTTTATTTTGTATATGCTAATATATATTGGAAATTTGGATTTTATTTTTTGAATAATTATATAATGGTTTAAATTATATTTGTCAAGAGCTCATCAGATCTTAATTAGATTGAAAAACTTCACAAAATAATTGCTTTGCATGGGTATATTTACTAGTTGTTACTGTCACTTACCCTTACAGAAAAACAGCAGTTTTCACGATTCAGCAAATAATGACAATATTTGATGCATTTTTTTTTTTTCAGTATGCACAGAAACCTGATAAAGAAAAATCTAGTGATAAAAAGAAAGAAAGTACAGATGATCTACTCAAAGATAAAAGAGCGGAAACTTCAACCTACGAATGCCCTCTGTATCGTACCTCCACCAGGGCTGGAACACTCTCCTCCACTGGGCATTCAACAAACTTTGTCTCTTCTGTCGATTTACCAACTGTGCAACCTCAAGACTTCTGGATATTGAGAGGCGCTGCTATGCTTTGTCAACTTGATGAATAAACACTTTTTTTTTTATTGTATGCTACAATAAATTTTGATTTAAATGAAGACTGACAGCACATGTTGTGCAAGACCTTTTACTATAAACTTCTGGAATTGCATATTTTTAGCATGACCTGTGATATTTTCTAGTTTTGTGAATACTGTAGAAAGCACCTATTAAAAACAATTGTTCCTTTAGGAAAGCTTCTCAGACATTTTGGACAGACCCCGTTTTCTTCTCTTAGACATGTGATATTCCAGACAGCTTGTTAGTAGAAGACATATGATCAGGGTTTTATTGCCTTTGTTGCTAGATTCAATATGGTCAAAAATCAAATTTTTTTTGAAGCAATACTGAATTTTGCAAAGGGCAACAGATTAACAGATTATGTGTATCCATTTTGCATAGATTTCTGTAAACTAAGTATAGCACCAGGCCAAACCAATCGACCACTTAAGTAGATTAGTCCGACTATTATTATTACTACTATTGACAGACCGACCTGTAATGAAAATAAAACACTAACAAGACTGCTAATAACTTGTTAGATTTTTTGTGTATTCATTAAATATGAAATTCTTAATTTTGCGCTATAACTGATTACCCCAGAAACAAACAGAATTTGTAGTTAAATTCAATTACGGTTTAGTTAATGTTTAGTTAGTGATCCTAGAAGGGACTGTTAAGTCCGATTTTGACTGTGTTATTGTGTTGTGTATTATAGATCATTATTTATTGGGTTTTTTTTTTTGTGGGACTGTTGTTATAAAACCATTTGTCATGTATATAGGATATAAGTTGAGTGTTTGGTGAAATATTAATGTTGTAAAAATAGTTTGATTAGAAAAGAAACAGTTTGTGCATAATAACATTAAAAATAGTGGTTTCATTGACTTCAGTGTCTTGAAAGTTAGTAAATAACTTCAGCATACATTAGATTTGTTTATAAATGTTATTAATATATGTGAAACTGCTTAATAAAATGTTTATTAACACTTAAGATATGTAAAATTATAATAAAATAATTTTAAGATTTTTTTTCTTTCTATAGTATTATAATAAAATAATTGTAAGATGTTTTCTTTCTATACTATTATAATAAAATAATTGTAAGATGTTTTCTTTCTATAGTATCATAATAAAATAATTGTAAGATGTTTTCTTTCTATAGTATTATAATAAAATAATTTTAAGATGTTTTCTTTCTATAGAATTATAGTGCATATTATGTCAAAATTGAACCACCAATCTGATGATTATAGCAGCACGTTTTTATCATAAAGGTTTTTCATGTTTTAATCACGGAAATGTTTAAATGTAAATTCCATACATGGAATGACGGAATTTTAAGGGTCAATGACATTTAGACACAGTCTGTCATTTATTCTGTATGTTGGTATTCATGTGCATGTATTTTCATAAATGTATGGAATTTTATATATTATGTTAACAACAAAGAAATAGCTATAAAATTAACCAAAATGTACTGTGAGATTGAATTGATTCAAAAAGTATTTCAACCAATTAGAGCTAGAAGGTTCTTCAAATTTTGCAAAATCCCAATTACAAAATTTTCCCACAGTTCATTAACGTGATAATAAAAATGTGTTAACTCGTTACTATACTGTAAATGTTCAATGAGGTTAATGTAGGGAAATTTGGGTTTTTTGAAATAGTACATTTAGCACCTTTTGGCTCGAAGAGTTTATTTATTAGGCCAAACAAAACAATACCCTTGGTTTGGGTCATGTGGGTGATGAAAATTAGGGAAGGTAGGTGTTTGTTTTCTGAAGGTTAATTTTTGAATTGTTCATGGGACAAATGTGGGACACTATGACTGGGCACATTGGAGGGAAAATCCACTTGATGCAAAACTAGACTGTACACTAAAACCCCTAGTCTATCACTAGCAAAACAAATGGCACCACTTCAAACAGTATGGATTTATCATTTGAAACAAAACTGAGCCACCAAGATTGTCAGTGATTTTGATGGAATACAGTTAGAGTTGGTAGTGTGCAGTTTGTTTTCTCACCTTTATAAAATTGTTGTCGTATTTTATGGGCTCTGGAAAATACGGGTGACCCGAACCAAGGTTTTTTTATATTTATTTGGCCTTATTATGGTTGGGATTGGTCAAGAGGAAGTCTGTATAAAAATATCACCTAGAATTGTGATTGTAGTTATATAGAAATATTTACAGTTTTGTTATTTCCTTACAAATGTAATCTGTTTTATCGATTTAACCTGTATTGATATTTGAATGTTTGTTTTTCATGTTATCCAATAGTTTTGTATTAGGACCATTTGACAATTACATGATGTTTAATATTCAAAGGATGAGAAAGTGAGAAAGACAGTTATGGCTTGTGTTAAGAAATATTCAAAACAGATGAACTGCCTAGATTTGTATTATGCAGTTGTAGAAAAGCTCTTTAAAATATAGAAGTATTTCATATTTTTAGATTTGTTTTTGTTTATTGTTTACATATATATTAAATAAAATTTCAAAATATTTTTTGATAATTTTGTGATTACCATCCAAAGATTTTATTTTCTGTGGTTTGATACTGCTGAATTGATAAGATTTATTTATTTTTCAAAGTATTGATATTTTTAATATTATATGATTTTGTTTGTTTTATTAATGTCAGAGTGACCAAACTGCACTTATAACATTAAGTTTTATTGAAACTGCTTGTATAATGGAATATGCAAATAAAATTTGTGATTATAACAAAATTGGTTTTGAAATAGTTTTTATCCTTTAGTTGAATTAAAAGATGTTTTATTACAATGAACTTACAATGTAGATTTCTTATGTTTACAAACTTTAATAAACATTTCTATATAACTACAATCACAATTCTAGTTGATATTTTTATACAGACTATTACACAAAACAATTCTATTCAAACAACCTAACAGTTAATCAGTAGATTAAAATTTATATGAATTAATATTCGCTTCATGACTATTTCCATTCTGGATGAAGTTGTAGCAAGCAAAAGGCACCTTGCTTGTAACTGTTTCACTCTATAAACAACAACACAAAATAAACAATTTCATTTTTATTATGTTTTATGTACATGTGTATAACAACTATGAGATTATTTAATTATGAAAAACATGAATGAAATAAAAGGATTGATATTGGTTTAATGTAAATTGCAACAGAAACTGATATCATGAGCCTAGACCTGATAACAGTATTAAAAATATCCATGGGATATAAACTAACAAATAACTTTTAATACATTCAGTTTTAATAGTGTTTAAAATCATTGATCCTTGTTTTGAGACATGTTTGATGCTTGAAAGTGGGATTGAGACATGTTTGATGCTTGAGAGATAGCTCAGAATTAGAGTCCTGTCTGAGGTGCAATCGGTCACATGATCAATTCCAATTAGAGGATACATGGTTATTTCTTATCTCGTGCTCTAAGACTGTAAACAAAAGCTGTGATATGTGCAATTGTGACTGGATGATTTATATAAAAGAGCCCTTGCTGCTAATCATGGTGGTAGTAGGTTTCTTCTGTGAGCCAAGTTTTGTAAATACTGTGAGGTTGAGCAATGTGTTGTAAATACTGTGAGGTTGAGCAATGTGTTGTAAATACTGTGAGGTTGATGCCTAGTAGCCATTAATAACCAATGTGCTGGGTGTCATTAAACAATCGCTTCATTTTTCTTTTGTTATTTTATTTGAAATACACTTTTAAGCTTTTAGAACAACAAGAATAGCCAGAAAAACAAAGTGTATACCAAGATAGATATTCTGAGCAAAAAATCAGAAGCAGTTAAAAAGCAAGTGAGGCATAAAAAGTATGAGACAGAAATGAGTTTGGGAGACAATGTATGTTTTTATTTCTTTTTATTAAAATGTTTTTAAAATGTCTCTAATATTGGTATAAGTTTTCATGAAACTGTAATGCACTGTGTTATAGTATCCAGGAGGTAAATTTGAAAATTAAATAAAAGGTTTTACACATGATTATGAAATTAAAGAACTTTCTGACCAGATACATACCTTGGGCTTAATTTAATTATGTGACAGTCTTAAAAACAAGGATTAGTGATTTAAACAGATATTTTTTATAATGGTTGATAACAATTTGGCAAATTACTCAGTTTTGTATAAAAATATAAAATAACAAAAAGAGTAAATGATCAATTTCCCTTTTGACATTGACCATCTCCCAAAAATATTTAATAAATAATGTATCAAAATACAATTAAAATTTAATGTAGAAGTTTGACTTGTATACACAGTCACAAGTCTATAATAAAAACATAAATTGAGATTAAATGTTATCACAGTCATTAAAAGATATATTTATTGACAATAAATCATTAAATATGTTTATGAAATAAAACAGATTAAATATCACAGTATTCAGTATTAAATAAACAGATGTCTGTGGGCACATAAAATTTAAATTAAACATTGATATTAGTCAGAATATTTGATTTTAAAGCTTATATTAAATCAGAAGAACATATTGTAATGTGAAGGCACTTGCATTAAACTGCACTTTGTGTTACAGTTGTGTTAGAACATTTCAAATGGCAAAGAAGATTCCATAATTTGTATAGAGAACAGAATGCATTGGTACACTTTTATAACAGCTCTAGTATAAAACTAGTATATAAACAGCTTTTGTGTTATTTCCACTTACATGTAGGGTCTTAGGGATTGCAAAAATGTTTTTTTCTTTTACAACAAGCATTTCTTGGACTTAGAAATGATGTTTGTGAAAACAAATACTCTTTAGTTGAATTCATTTATAAAATAATGAAATCTAAAAGCATCTTTAACAACAATTGTGGTTTATAAGCAAAAATACAATAATAAAATTTAAACTTCTACTAGGCCTATGATATCATTGCAAAATTGAAACAATTTATAAATTTTGGCATAAGATACCTGGTTTTTAATGGAGACCAGATTGGTTTAAAAAAATGGCACTTCTATGCTATAAATACTATAACTATGTTTTGGCAAATCACAAAATGGAATTGGGTTATCCTTTAAATGGAAGTTAAAGCAACACACTCCTGTTTTAAAACCAGAAATTGTTTACTAACTATTGTTCTGATCAACAAGTATAAATATGGCACATCTTTGGCCAGAGGGGTTACACATTAACAGGATTAAATAAACACAAATCAAGAATTAGTTGTATGCTGTAATATGAACCTTTGAAATCCATACAGTTTATTGTATTATTATAAGATGTACCATATTGTCACTAAAATTGACATATTATAGCTATAATAACATTCCTGCTTGTAAAATAGACTTCAGTAAGCAAAAACATTTTTTACCTGAGTGATTGTGAACTGTTGGTTCTAATAGGATGTTCGTTCAGTTAAAGAAATTGGCATCTTCAGAATAAAGGCTTTTGTGAAAGCTATTTTAATATTAACTTAATATATAGGATGATTATTTGTGCTATGCAGCTGCTTAAAACAATGTTTAACAATTGTGTATGATAAAATGAAAATGACAAAAGGATTCCAAAAAAAGTATATGTACATGTTATTGCATCTGTGAAAAAAGTTTTTATACATGTTATTGCATCTGTGAAAAAAGGTTGTAGAGGAGTCAGTATGTCATGCGCTTGAAATCATGGCTTAAATTTCAAAGTCACACGTTTCAGCATCTGTTTATCAAAAATGTTATCAACATGTTTATTTATAATATTAAATTGAAAGCAAAGTGAGTTTCTGTTTGGTTTTTGTCTGTTTGTTGTATTTTAATGATAAAATAATAGTTTGATTATATTTTAATAGCCCAAAATAATCAAAATCTTTCACACCTGATAAAGCGAATGTTTTCTAAAAATGTCAAGATTTCAGTCATCACAAATATCTCTGAAATAAAATAGTTTTGAATCAAAATATTTTGACATCTTAATCTTATGACCATTGCCCATCAGAAATATAATAAATATGTACAAATATTTTATCTTTTTTCCTCATCTGTACCTCTTTTCTGTAGATGCAGTCACATATATAGATATACAGCTATATCTCTACTGTGCAATTGCATACTGTAATAAGGCAACAAAAACATAATTGTTGTTAAAATACAGGTAGATTAAAGATTTTATAACAAAAGAATATAATTATAACCTATTTGGAAAGAATTTCTTATACAATAATAATATGAAAAATAAATATTTTTTAAATTCTTGTAATCTCTGTCAACAAACTTCTATATTTAATTTATAAAAGATACTTCCTGAAGAGATAAGGTTTTGGATAAATTTCTTTGATAAACTACAAAAATGTTCATAAATATATGGTTTTAGATCAGCTATGAATGGTGCTAATTAAGCCTTTTCTGGGCAAGTGAGGCACAAGAAATGTGCCACAAGAAAACAAGTGATGGCACAAAACTGACAATATCACTACTTCATGCTACATGTTCATGTCTTTACCAAGACAAATATTAAAGAATTATTGCAATGCCTTGTGAAGGATAGGACTATTTCACCCATATAATTTGATGTTATGAATAACCAAGGCATATCAGTGAGATTTTTTTGCATTATTAAGATATTGAGCATGGCCTGTCAACAGTGTAAAGATCCGTCTTATACAGACAGGTATGGTAGAACATCATTCAGTTTGGTCAATCCACTGGATAATTTACTATTATCCTCTATGACCTGTTACAAAATACTCAGACAATTTGTCTTCAATGTTGAAGGCAAGCACTGTATTCTGTATTTTCCTCTATCTGACAGCAGATGCTCGACTACTGGTGTGAGAGCTCATCACAGATTTATGAGATTTTCTCAGATTATCCACACTGCTGGCCGTCAAACGACTGGGTCGGTGCTCCACTGCTGGTGTCCCTACTGAGCTGTCTTCACTCAAATCCTAAAACAAAGTAAATATTCGCTACAGTACATGTTAGTTTTATAACTGGTTGTAGAGTAAAACATTTTACGTTTCAGCCAAAGATGCAATCTAAAGACGGATAAATACCATTTCACAATGAAGTTTGAACAGGTCTATATTGTGTTAAGATGCTTATTTAAACCTCAAATGGATATACATGTAGCCATATTAAAGCAATTTAATGAAACCACTAATTACACAATAATAATGTATTAAGAATTTATCTAACCTTTCTGTAAATGTTATTCATGTTCGTTTATTTTCACAAGAGTTGTTGCCCCTGGCAGCTATATTGGAGGTACATTCAAATGGTAGTATTCTTACAAAAACTTGCAAATATTAACTCTTTATTTGCATAGTTTTAACATATGTTTAAAGTTTTATTGACAGGTCATAAAACTAAATTAAATAATATTATCAACCAATTAATTATTATGAAGTCAATTTGAAATGCAAAACAACAAAGTGCATAACAGAAAAAGTTTGTAAATTTTATAGTTTCTATTGGAAACGGTGATCTGTGTTCCCAGTATGGCCATCAAAGGGAGGCAATCATGTATAACGAATAACCTCTATACCAGATTATAACATCACCCAACTTCATTAGGTTTAGAGAGAAAACAAGGAAAGAATCTTTTCTTTCAAATTATATCCACAACTTTTATTTCTTCCCTTTCTTTAGGCCTACACTGAGATAAACATTAAGATTAAAAACCAACATTGATAATTTGCTAATTAAATTTTTAACAAACATGGATTTGAGTACTTATCACAGGGATTAATTTATGTTTTAAAGTACTTCATAATTTCATCAGTTTAATAATTTAACACATATATACACCCTGTTTCCATGAGCAACTCCGTTGTCAACTTCTAAACAATCTCAAATTATGTCAGACTGCTCCATTTCAAATTTTGTTCAATAAACAATATATATAATAAAATATGTAATTCTGTGATCTTTTGTTCCCATGTTATCTGTATCAGTCTTACACGCTAGTATAAAATATATAAGTCAATATTAACACAATTCAAATTTTTAAAATGACTTTGTTACATCATATATGGTAGTTATATAAATAAAATATAGTGAATACATATTCCATAAAAATGCATAATCATGAAATAATTTGGAGTACTTAAGAATTATGAGATAAATTATGTATTATTAAATAAAATAATAAAATGTGCAAGCAAAACATTCTCATTGCAGTATAAAAGTTGTATTAAAATAATATGCATCAACTGTAAAATCATTGAATGAAATTAATGCATTTCCATGACAAGCAGTATAGAAATATTTTAATAAATTAATGTAATAACATATTAGTAAGAATGAAACAAATTGTGCTCTGTGCTTATAAAATGTTTAAAGATGCATGTATATGTTTCAACAATGTGTTTAATACAATAGGAAATTGTGCATATAAGAGTCATCTTTAGTAGTTTGAAAGTGATGGTTCTAGGACACTTTCACTCATTGGATTAACACTTCCTCAGCACCACCCCCATATCCCAAGTGGGGATGGTGATGTCACTGCCCAGACAAATTTAGATTGGTTTAGCAAGGGTAATTTTACAAACAGGGAAGTCCAGATACCACAGAATAACTAGGAAATGTCCTACATATATTAACAAATGGGTAAGCAAACATAAGTAAACAAAATTCCCTAATTAATATTTCCTGTTTCTGAAGTGTTTTATTAAGTGTATACATATAAGCTACTCAAGTGCACAGTAGGCATGGCCCAAAGTGCTTGAGTGCTAAAAATAGAATGATATAATAGGCAAGGTTTTTACCCCTTCAGGAGATAGGGCCCCACCCATGTTAGTACTCCATGTTTAACTGAATATATACCCTATTCTACAAATCTTTACAACATGCAGTAATAACAAAACACAGTGCCATACCACCCAACCATCCATTGATTTGAGTAGGACTTGTGTGGACTAGCAAAATGTTGGTTTAGTTTTTCATTTATCTAGATTACTTTTCTTATTATTTGTCTAGCAACTTCTATCAATTGTTACACTTTTTAGAAATGAAAGACATTTTCTTAGAAATGAAAGACATTTTCTTAGAAATGAAAGACATTTTCTTAGAAATGAAAGACTTCTTTTAAATATTTCATGCCGTGTAATACCTATGTGGATATAAAAGAAACCAAAGCCGCCACCAAGACTGCCATTATTACACCATCACCATTATTACCATCAATATATGAAAATACAGTTTATATTAATTATTATATACTTACAGTGCCCTGTGTAAATGAAAACAAAATAGATTTTTCTGTCAGAAATACAAATACAAACAAGTCCAATATTATAGATGAGATGACATAGAAATAATTTTTGTTTTTGTTGTTTGAATTGGTATTTGATGATAGCATATATGTTCTTGTTATTTGCATAATATTGTGCTGCACAGAAGCATTTCTATGCAAATATAGGTATACAAATATTTTCTTTTAATTGTATGTTTTCTTTGTAATGTCTTGTTAATTGCATAAGAAAATTAAGAAAACATAATTTTTATTTTTATTTCCAAAGCATCAAATATTGGGCTAATTTTACATTTTTATCAAATAATCACAAAATGACTAAAAAAAGAAAGCATAACCTTATAGAATTTTATCATCTGTTATAGTATTTAGGTTACATGATCAAAGAATTCCTTACCACACTGAATATTTCAGATTTTTGTGATCACTGTTTGATAAATGTGCTTTGATTTTATAGCAGATAGTACACGAATAGTATTATGATCTTAAATTGGCATTTCTGATAAAGGCATAATCCTGATAATTACATAAAATATTTGTGCAACCAAGGGCAAAAATCCGTTCCTGAAAGTGGCGGAGACGGAACATACCCTTGTCCAAAAGGTGGGGGGGGGATGGACCATCCCACTGACCCCCCTCCCCACTTGCCCCAACATTATAGACCACTTGTGAACTTCAGTATATTTGCGCTAAGATGACATGGTTAAGTGTCACATTGATACAATAAAGAGAAATACTGGTAAAGATTATTATTTAGGCAATTTTCAGTTTTTCTAAGCAAAAAGTGGGGGGGATAATTATATAGGCGTCTCCCTGTCAAAAATGTGTGAGGACATGTCCCCCCCCAGCCCCCTCCCCCGGGATTTACGCCCATG
>JAULBS010108322.1:0-15339 GCA_032355785.1 Symmetromphalus regularis | reverse complement strand
TATATATAATCTTTAGGGCATTAATGTCAACGTTCGTCCAGCATACATTTATTACCATTGACATTTATCTTTTTTTCTTACATTTTACTGTATTCCATATATCTATTTAATTTTTTTTAAAGTAATTACTTATTTATTTGCACACAATTGTTCAGTTTTGTATAGACATTAACAGTAATCAATATTCACTTTGTAACTAAAAGCATCGCACCGCTTTACCGATGTCTATTTAAATACTGCATTTAACGTTTCATGTATAATGAATGGAAAGTTATGAAAAAATAACGTTATAATTCTCTGTGTACTTATAAATTAATTTAAAGATTTATAACATCAATTAAGTTCAACTGAAAAAGTGATATTTAAAATAATCTTTTAAAAGGTATTCGGTATTATCAGGTGATAAAGCTTAGAGTATCGATATTTAAAAAATATCCGTTAACTGACTTCGGTTTTTTTTGGATGACTGTATCCAAGATGTTAACTTTAATTTTGCAAAACGGTGAACAGGTTCAAAGTGAGTCTACTGATGGGGTTCGAACCCACAATCAAAGCACCTCATACGAGCGCTTTATACCCCAGTCACACTTACGCTGCCATTGTCCGCGACCTCTGCTGTCGTGTGAGGGCGGTCGTGGGCTTGTTTTCTATGACCGATAGGTTGCGGACAGACAATGGGACCTGTCGCCGACTGGTCTGTGACTTGTCGTAGACAATCTCACGACTGGTCGCACGTACGTATTACGATCTGGAGACTGATACTGCTCACAAATCTACCCCTGTTTATTTACCACACCCCACCACAAGTCACGACTAATTGTACGACATTGCGCGAAATGCACGACTAGGCGCACTAGTCACGCATCGTCGTGCGACGGTCATTCATAATCGCGCGACTGTAGTACAGTACCACGACAAGTCGCGCGATCGTCAGATACTTGTGGCAAGACCATCGTACGAGTACCGCTGACCTACCTACGACAAAATACGATCAAATGAGTCTAAGCTAGGTTTTTAAACACGACTGAACTCGGTTGTGCCACCACCCAAGACCATCCACAGTCTGCGATCCGCAGTCGCACACTATCATAAATTGTCGTGTGACTATGGTAAAAACCTCCCTGCGACTGATTTTGGTCGTGTAACCATCTTAGACCATCCCCGACCACTGGTGATTTGTCACACTACTTTTCAACGATTGTCCACGATACGCAGTCGCAGACGATTGTTTATTGTCCTAAGTTGTCGTATCTCTCAGTGTGACTGAGGCATTACCGACTGAGCTAGATCATAGGTTCAACAATAACAATACTGGAATAAAGATACTCTACATTATTTAAATATTTTTATTAAATGTTTTCTTACATTATAGCCTAATTAAACAAAAGGTCCTGGTCTTATTTGTTCAATACGAAAGTTCCCCAAATTAATGAACATTTTGCATAAACGGGTGTACTTTAGATATTTGGAAACTAAGAAAAAAATAAAGAAGTTTACGGTGAATGAAAAATATTATAGTATATAGTTCATACTACGAACATAGGCTACGTGCATTCGATCAAAACAAGTCAACCCTGTATAAACCAGTCAGATGAGCTGTATTAATGCCAAACATACACTGGGTATCTTTAATACCCATTGTGCCTACATGGTAATAAGCTGTCGTGTCGACGATATTCATAATAGAACCCATGACTAGGATTAAAATAACCATACAACACAGACATGTATATTCTGATGTATAACTAAAAGTTGGTGTTGGATTGAGCCATTCACTGGACAGTGTCTTGTGCGACGTGTATTTCCGACCATCTTTTTACCATCAAAAGTCATACGCTATATATAGAATAAAAAGCTATATAGCTAAAAGTGAATACCTAAAGGTTACGTAAATTATTAAAATACACAAATATGATGAAATAACCAGTCTATTATACATCTTATATACAATTTAAAAACCTATATGCATGTACATTGTTAAAGCAAATATCAAGAGGTTACGTAAATGATTACAACAATACAAAACATGCTCGCTCTCTAGCAACACTGATTGATTGAGTTGTATCAATGGAGACTAACGTCATTTGTTTTTATGTTAATTGTATTGACAAAAGAATGTGTTCTGACCAAGTGTCATTAATGGACATGAATGTTCCATTCAGTACAACAAGAACTTAACTGCAGAGTGTTCGCATATTTGCAGTAGAAAAACCAGTCTATAATAAATGCGACAATTGTCTCAAAGAAAAATACAATTTAAAAAATCAGTCGAGGTTGCACTACATGTATACTAAATAAAATATTTTTCTCGGTCAATGTTCTAGATGCATCGACGAATTATTATTGATTATTATTATTTTGTTTAACGACTCCACCAGAGCACACTGATTTATTTTGACACGTAGTCAATTATGAGCCAGCCTCTAACGGGTTTTGAACCACTCTCGACAGCTTAAGAGTCCCACGTTCTACCGCTGGACCACCGAGGCTCACTCACCGACGAATTAAGCAACTCGAACTGAACTTCTGGTTGATAGTACTAGGTGATAGTGATATCCGTACAAATACCTTCATATATGACTTAGAAATTACTATTGCGTTGACCCAAGTAATTACTTGCCAGTGAATTCTCTTGTGCTCAACGTAAATTACAAAACAACAGAAAGAAATAGGTTGATCTGTTATACATGATACGATGTTAAATCATATCGCCAAACGAAATAGTTAAAAAATTTAACGTGGCTAATGTTGCAGTCTCCAATTTCTTTAATGATGCAAAACGTCTTAAATTATGTATATTTGTGTGTGTGTATGTGTGTGTGTGTGTATGTATGTGATTGTTTACGTTTGTGTGTGTCTATGTGTTTGTGTGTATATATGTATATGTGTGTATATTTGTGTGTGTTTGTGTGCGTGCGTGTGTGACTATGTGTGTGTAGTATATTGTGTGTATTACGTGCATGTATTGTGTG
Source organism: Symmetromphalus regularis (assembly GCA_032355785.1). Taxonomy (NCBI): domain Eukaryota; kingdom Metazoa; phylum Mollusca; class Gastropoda; order Neomphalida; family Neomphalidae; genus Symmetromphalus; species Symmetromphalus regularis. The sequence goes on along the minus strand of JAULBS010108322.1, from coordinate 12,367 downwards.
CGTGTGTTTCTAAACTATATTAAAGGGACAATCTTATACTGACACAACGTGGCGGTCTTACATAAAGCATTTAAAAGTAAAACCTCAATTACATGTTCACATTATTTACTATCAAGTAAACAAAATTACTACCAGAAAAATGATAATTCCATAAGGAAATAATTAAAAGATCGTCCGACAGGAATTGGTAGCAGTCCTGATATTTATATTGAAATAATATAGAGTATACCATCAATTAAATTTAAAATTATTATCAATTAAAGTAAACTACTAATATATTTAAAACAACATTAAAAAATAGGGTCAGTATTCATTAAAGGGCAATCGTTATAATATGGTTTCATATTATAATTTGTGCATAATATTGATGTTTTGATATTGCTGAGTTAATTAGGTCTTTATATTTGTAGAGATCAATTAATTCACATTTGTTTATCAATAATATATCGTCAGGCTAATACGATGACTGCCCAAGTCATTTGTTTACCAAATTGATTTTGATACGTTAACTCCCTTCCATTAACATTAACATTAGTGCCTAAGTCATAATCTCAGTTTTAACCAATTAAATGTACTGTTTTAATACTGCCTATCAGAAATGAGTGACTTAAACGCACTTTTATCCAAAATGAAAGCCAAGAAAAAAATGTCAAAACATGAAAAAATTACTTAGGCAGATATAGTATTAGTCTGACATGTAAAAATACAAAACAAAAATATGGCACTTGTAACTGTAGTAATGTCCCTTTAACATTGTGGACAATAAACTGGTATTGTGCAAGCTGGAAATATAGTTACGTTTTATAACAATGGCGGTTATAATCTCAGCGGGTTCGTTATATTCTTCATCTGTTGGACAACAATGTAGCTGATGGCGTTATTTGCTCCGCACTCCAGCACTGAGGGCAGTAACAATTATATATTGTACCCGTGGGATACTAAATTATCTTCACCCAGTATTTGCCAACAAAATATTGGTCTCGATGGGAACGTCGCACAGTCGGAATGTCTGTTATTTCAACTTTTATCTCAAACATTACAATGATATATTATATAATATCCCATCCTTTAGGTCCGAATGCGATTATGTACTTTATAATGATTTTGTTAATGTCCAGGTTTTCGGGGATGTATTTGGAAAGGGTTCAAATGCGTTTTTCATGTTCAGCCAACAAAGATGAATTGCGGCGTTAGAGAAATAGATTGGGTGATAAGATTTCAAAATTAGGATTTAAAACGAAACAAATGTAGGTTAATGATGCCCAGGGCGGTGTTAACGAACCGTTAAATATTATATAATATGGTAGTTGTTCAAACTTGGTTTGAAGATCGTGAGAAAATAAATCCGATGAGACCATTCATATTATAGGATGGCTAATATGTTAACATCATTGATTGATAAACTACAATACATAATAACACCTTTGAAAAGTAATATGCCTAATAACGAGATTTCATAACATTTTTCACGAGGACTGCCATCAAGGCTCGGAGCGAATATCACGATAACAGACATTCAAGAATTTGATAATACGGTCATGGTAAATACGTACAATAAGCATACAACGATTCAGGCCTGTATGAACGACTTTGGGAGTGGGGTGTGGGGTCACTGACGGATCGGGTACAAACTCTATATCAGATTTTTGTTACAATGGCAAACATCAATTTGTAAAAAAAAGGACTCTCAAGTTGAGGGCACGTATACGCCCCCCGCCACCCACCCCCTCTTCGTACGGACATGCTATTATACAACAGTCAAGGTAGTTACTATTTTTAAAATTGTTTTTATTTTAAAAATGGCTAAAGTGGCAGTCCTCATAAAAAATATATTATATCTTTAAAAACAATAATAAATAAATAAAATCATGAAAAGCTACAACAAATCTAAGCCAAAAACGTTTATCAATGAAGAGTGACAAAACATATTATTATAAAATAACTGGAAAGACTTTTTAAAATTTCATTAATGTATCTCATTTTGTCAGACAAAAAACAACAACATTGTATGTCAATAACGTTAACACGTTTTTCTTTAACAATCACTAAAGATTATACCTTTTATACCAATATGAATTATATAAATCAAATATAAACTAATCATTTGTCACTATATAGTGAAATAATGTAGGCTTCTCGGGTAGTTTTGTTAAAAATAAAAATGTAATTCAAAAATCGCATTATTACGCCATAGCGGATATTGACTCGTGGGTATTAAAGGCAGAACTAGTAACACTGCTTTGGATCTAAATATTTGAAAAAACATTATGTGTTAAACTTAATGATGTGTATGATGCTTTTTAAATAAACCTTTGTTTAATCATCAGCCAGTTGACTGTGTCAAACGTTTTGCACTTAGAAAAAAAATATTCTCGTTTTACAAAATATCGGATAATACATGTTTTCTTTTCTTTAATTCATATTAAGCCCAAGTCACACTGGAGCTACGCCCTGATTATGACCTAGCTGCGACCGAAACATATTGGAATCGCGGACCAATCGTAGAAAGAGCGCGCGACTGCAGACAAAGATCGTGGGTGATCGCCAGAACAAAATCAGTCACAGTAAGGTCGATGTTCAAAACTTCTGACCTGCTATTTGAAATTGTAAGAGGTCGCAGACAGGTATTACCAGCAGTCGTGCATGGTCGCACCACCAGTCGTACCTGAACGCGGGCCAAAGAGTAGCACAACTGGTTCTGCAACTATTGTGCCATTTGACGATTGGTCGTGCCTCACGATTTGTAATGCGACCAGTCACGACCTGTTCGCAGTTCGCCACGATTGATCATACGATCGGTCGCTGATCGCCACCACTAGTCACCCAATTACCTACGAATGATCTTGCTATTGATCTTCTCCAATCGTTGGTGATCGCACCTTTGCCTTAGATGCCAGACAGACAGATAGACAGATATTTTATTTACGTCTCACCTTGTGCACAACAGAAATAAAAACTCATGGGAGTACACAAGCCATTCCTTATACTTTATATAAAATTATACAAGTATCAAACCTAAAACAAAACATATTATAAATATTAAGACTAAAGACTATACATTATAAAAAAATATCTTTTTAGAACTCTTTTAATAACACAAAAAAATCTTGACACGCCAACACCATACCTAGAAGTTTCCAAAATCAAGAACTGTCCTGGAAAACCATCTTTAACGGTAATAGCTGGTGTTTTCTTGTTGCAGATTGAATAACTTTGAGATAAACAGCACCCAGTTCAAATTCACTCAAGCCGGCCATAAGGGAATACAGGAAGTGTTGAAATTAGTGTGTATCAGCTACACAAAAATACTACTTCCTTAAATTGTGTGTGTGCGTGCATTCGTCCGTGTGTGTTAGTTTTACCACCCCCACACAAGCACAACAAATAAGCATGGGTTACTGGGGGTGAGTGACATATATAAGTTGCTCGTTAGTATGTACATTATATTTACAATGTATAGGTTATTAACTTAATACAAAGAACAAATAATTTTGTCACTTTATTTTATAGCATTTTGCGTTATTTACCATAAATTAATAACTACATATAAATATTTTTTAGAGAATAAAATGCCTGCTGTGTGCATAATTATCGAAACTATCGATAGTTGACCAACATTTACAATAGTTATCGTTAGCTGAATTTATTATTGATACATTGCTATTGCGGTAGTGACTATTGCAATATATCAATAATTCGATGTATAGGCGAGGGGGTAGAGTGTCCATCTGAAGTGCTATGGATCGTCCGATTCTGATACATTTGGGCTATTTCTCGTTCGAGCCAGTGGTCCAGAACTCGCATAACAAAAGGCCGTAGTACGCGCTGCCCTGTATGTGGGGAAAATGCATATGAAAGATTCCTTGCTGGTAATCGGAAAGAGTAGCCTATGTGGTGATTGTTGGTTTCCTCTGAATACCAGGAACAGTAAACATACTATTCTTGACGCCCAACAGCCACTGAATAAACAATGTGAGGAGTGTCTTTAAACAAGCAATCATTTCTTTTTTTTCCCAGTTACTCATACATTCCTTTCCTTTTCGTGTGAGAAATTCTGGCAGTAGACAAAACTCAGAGCTATGGTGGCGGATATTGCGATCAATACTGCATACTAATTGTAGATTGAATGGCAGGACAATTGAGTTACAGACGCGGGTGAAGTTGAAGTATTGCTCGGCATGGACCTGAAACAACCGCATTCATTAAAAGGAGAGCGCTTCTGTTTGTACGTGTAATTATAGTGTACACGCCTAAAATTCCACACTTCTGTTTGTACGTGTAATTATAGTGTACACGCCTAAATTTCCACACTTCTGTTTGTACGTGTAATTATAGTGTACACGCCTAAATTTCCATACTTCTGTTTGTACGTGTAATTATAGTGTACACGCCTAAAATTCCACACTTGTTTGTACGTGTAATTATAGTGTTCACGCCTAAAATTCTACACTTCTGTTTGAACGTGTAAAAGTGTACACGCCTAAATTTCCACACTTCTGTTTGTACTTGTAATAGTGTACACGCCTAAAATTCCACACTTGTTTGTACGTGTAATTATAGTGTTCACGCCTAAAATTCCACACTTCTGTTTGAACGTGTAAACGTGTACACGCCTAAAATTCCGCACTTCTGTTTGTACGTGTAATAGTGTACACGCCTAAAATTTCGCAATAAAAACACACTGTTATTATTATTATTTAAATTCATTATGAGGTATTATTTTATCAATGTTAATTTTTTTTTAATGTTGTCCCTCTTTTAGCAGGATGGACAAATGGCTGCGATGATTAAAAAGGTAGTATTTCTGGTTGTACATGTAAAAGTGTGTACGCTTAAACTTCTGCAATAAAAAAAACACTGTTATGCATATATTGTAAATCGTGGAATTAATGCGAACAACTAATTAATACGAAAAATGCGACGAACACACCGTCCCAATAATTAACTGTATACTGTAGAGTTTTGTGTAATTCGTAAAAATATCTTATTCATATGTGGCCACATGTACATTTATGTCTAATTTATTACATACGCTCTGGCATCGGTAAGTCCTGTGATTGTCCATCATATTTTAATCATGTTCGTTTGTACTTAAATATTGTCAAATCAGGCCCGTATGAATGACTTTGAGTGGGGATGGGGGTAGGGGTGGGTGGGGGCACTGACGGAGCGGGTACAAACTCTATATCAGATTTTGGTTACAATTATATAAAGAAAAAGGCTACATACCCACCCATCCCCTCCCATGATAACTACCAGCCTACAAATACACTAACTATCCACGTGGTTGCCCAGTGAAATGGATGACCTCTCTGCTCGTGTGTGAGCTCTTTAACTGTGTTAGTGTTTGGTGTGTTTCATACACTGGCTAGCGAAACGATAGCGGTCATTACAAGAATAGTGTATTTGCAATAATGTGTTCGCTTAGAAATATCAATGAAAAACGAAAATGATCTTATAATACAAAGCATGTTAGTGCAAATTACGTTTCACCATAATTATATGATTAGTTATACAAGTTATTAAATTGTGATACCGTATGTTTTGTTTCGTTTATCAAACCTGCTGCCAAATTGTGAAACACGGATAACAGATGTTGTCCCCTCTTTTTTTCTTTCTCTTCTTTCTTTCTTTGATAAATATTAATTTTTATTCATATTATATATTGTATAAATGTAACACTTCACTGTCGTGTATAATGCATGTATTATGAAGAAGATCTAGTAAGTTAAAAAACGTGCCTCACCCATTTGGTTTTTTAAAGCAATAAAATGTTTCAATCAATCATGGAGTATATATTTGGAAGTATATAAAATCAGACTTTTCTCTTAGCCAACATTTGAACAACTAAGACTTTTTCTACAAACGTTTTCCTCGTCATTGTATAGAACGTTTACTCCATGTTTACGTAGGACTAAGTACTCATGCTACACTTGTATTTATTTTTTTGTACGGGGTGACACCGGGAAAAAACTCTCCTGTTAAAAGATTTCCATTTGATATGCTCTTGTTAAAATACTCCATGTTTGCTCTGAGCACTCAAACGCCGCTCCCACGTGTATCCTGGCTTAAACTCACTGGTACTCGCTGCACGCCGGTACGCTTCTTTATTATTTATGTGCTTCAAAATAATCGCGCGCATGAATACTGTATGAGACTATGTGTGAGAAATGCAACTATGACGTCACAGGTCTATCTTTGTCTTATAGGTCATCATACTACCAGTTTGTAGGGGAAATGCACATAAATGTATCTTGCGTTATCTCTCGTACTTCCAGTCGTATGAGAAGGGATGGGGTGCGCGATAATAAATAGGGTGTGAAATAAGTTCTATCTTTCTTCTAACTTGTTTTCAGTACCTGTTATTTCATTTGTCTCTCATTTTCAATATCCAATTCTGCATTACAGGTGCGTTGGAACGTAATTCATATTGAGGGAGCTGGTCCCATTTATGAACATCAGAATTTCCCGGTGAATAATTCAACAAAGAATAAGGAACATATTTATGAGAATTACTGGGGGAGGGGCATACAGCCCCCAGGCTCCCACGCCCTTGCTATTAGTATTCATATGTTTGTTTGTTTGTTGTTACCATAACACTTTTCCATCATAAATCGTATCACACAATACACATGTCATAAGCATGTATCATATCCTATCAAATTTATTATAAATAGTATAATATCATATAAAGTTATAAATTAAATAAATAGATCATTATATCATACGAGTATGAATGATATAAACATGTATACAAACATAAAATAATTTATACAGGGATATATACTAACGCTCGACCCCTCGGCAGAGGCGTCTTAAATTCGCTGGGGGGTGAGTACATCCTTATTAACGCTAGTCCCCCGGGCCAGTAGATTTATTTTTTCAGTTGGGTGGGTTTTCTTTTTTATTATTATTCTTGTTAAAGATGATTTGGCAACCACAGCCTTAACGAAATCAAATATTTAAAAACATAACAGGAACACTTTTTTTTTTAAATTCCAAATTCATTTATTATTGTAATACAGTCAAACCTATATTATACACCACCTTTTAAGTGAGTTCCTTAAAATAAAATAAAAATACAATAAAACTTAGTAGCACCAGTATGATTTGTCTTCTCAGCATGAACTACACGTCACATTCGTAATTCGCGTTATGGATCAACCCAATATTAAAATTAAAATGTTGGGACTAGTGATTTTTCATGGGGACAAGTAACTTTTTAAGGCTACTACTCCCCCAGGCAAGTGGAAATATTTCTACCCCTGGTATATGTGATATGTTTTAGGGTTGGGTCACTACCAAGTAAAGCGTATTTAAATTTTATTTCAAAACAAATATCATTGTGGCGTGATCTCCTAATCTGTTTCTTATTCATTAATCCGACTTCTCGAATGTTATTTATCTTAGCGATGTAATTACATTTTTTCTCTTTTCATTTATCTGACTGTACCTTATTGAATTAATGTAATCTCCTTATTGGGGGAAATGTGTTTATTCTGCGGCGGAATGTCGGGTTAATATCTGTAATGCAATCGTATACCGGTCGAGATGTGATTATGGGAAATTGCTGATATGACGTCACATTCAGAGCCAGTTATGCGCCTATCCGTTGTTTCGCATCCTCACAACGTCAGGGTTCACTCCGGTCACTCCGAGTCCGTTTAGACACCTGACCAATATAGATGATAAAACCTGGGCTGGGAAAACATATTTTGATTGGAAGCATCGTATTGAAAGCACCCAATCACAATTCGGCTGTAAATGCATCGCCTTCACCTTATCGAAGTAAATAATGGATCACGGAAGCGAGGTAAAAATGAACGGTAGTATAGCGGTTATCAATCTGGAAGTACGTCAGTTTCAAAGGTAATACCAAATAAAAGATAATGCAAAATAATGACAGTTGCCTTTTTGGTAAGGAATTATTACCAAAGAAGAACAGGCGCTTTATATTCAATGATAGTTTTACTGTGAAAAAGCAACTTCACGAAGTGTTGGCTTGGAGAATTTTCCACAAGAATATGACAAATAGAAAACGAGCGATCTGATTGGATAATATTTTTAAGTATGATATCATCAAAAATGTTTTCCTATATATGGCGCGGTAAGCAGCCCGGGTTATTATTAGCTATATTGGTCAGGGGTCCAAACGGAATCGGAGTGACCAGAGTGACCCCTGACGTTGTGAGGATGGTTGTTTCGTATTTCAAAATGAATAAGGCGACAATTTTTTTTTTCGGATTATCATCGGCAAACCATTAAAATTTGCGTTTAAATTACCTCAGACCTATTTGACTGACGCAAATATATTTAAAATAAATTCTTCACATATCCATCTTCAACTAATTTCAATAATATTTCGCCAAAGCTCGCCGGCAACCCCTTCCTCTCCTCTTTCTCGCCTTGGGTACATTATCTGAACCAGTGTCAGGTATGTACCCACGGGGAGCGTTTTTGAAACTTTCTGGATGTAATCACGATAAACAAGTACATACATACATACATTCGGGTTAAGAATTTCAAAAGTAATATTCCAAAGTAGTCGTGCGAAATTGTCATTATTTGGTTTGATTTTTAGAAAAACATATTTTACGTCATTAGCTGCACCGACATACTTTAATGGCTTAGAGCTGACATTAAATTTTTGCTGAATTAAATAGGCTTTTAGCGCTATAGAATTTCATTAAAAAAATGTTTAAAAAATATAGTTTTTTTTTAGGGTTTTTTTTATTATTTTAAATTTTTTTTAACCTGTCCTACAAATTTCATTGGTACTAAATGATCGATGGGAAAATAAAAATAAAAATGGACCAAAATAGAATGTTAGAGTAAAGTTTGTTTTATTTAACGTCGCCTCTTAGAGCACATTGATTTTAATCTTATCATCGGCTATTATGGTCATTCTGACAATGATTTTAGAGGAAACCAAATACCGCCACATAGGTTACACTTACCGATAATCGGCAAGGAGTCTTTTATATGCACCGTCCCACAGACAGGACAACACATACTACGGTCTTTGATGAACCAGTTGTGGACCACAGGTTGGAACACAAAATAGCCTAAATTGCAAATGAGTCTACTGAGAAAGATCGATCCGAAGACCGACCGGTTCATAGGCAGACTCTCTACCGTTTGAGCTACATCCCTCTCTGTACGAAACAAATAGCGGACGCTCGCTAGACTGGTTTCTGTGCTTCACGTTAAACTCAAGGAGAATGTAACCAGTCAAATTTAGTCCAGCAGAAGTTGAGTCCAACGTGGATTTATTTTTGTTTGTTTCATTATTATTTTGGGATGTCTGTGTCATTCAGTGCCAAAAACTGCCGGGTTACAAAGGCCCACGCCACCTTCAGACAAATTAAGAAAGAAAAAAAAATCACAAGTAGTTTTAATACTCTTTTAAATCAGATACTAATATTATGAGGGGAAAACAAAGATCATTATTAGTTAATTGATTAAAAGAGTATTTAAAAAAAAAATGTTGTCAATATCCAGTGAATCATGATTTCAATTGGTTAGACATGGTGTGACCTTTGTATTAATGTTAAGGTCAGTTTCATATGAAGGTCACTTCAAAGAAAACCTTTATGATAACACCCTTTTGGGGGAATAGTGGCCAAATAATGTCATGGAATTTTAATAATTTAAAAAATATTGGGTGGAGGAAAAAGGTCGAAAATTTCAAATTCATTTTCTCAATATGTATACTCTTAAATTATCAAAATCAGCGATAATGATAAAAAATAAAAATAAATAAATAATAATAATAATAAATCTATACACAACAAAAACAAGGTTTAACACAAACAATGGATTTGTTTTTCTGACTAAATTACAACATACAGTGGTGTAGGAAGGTCCCGAAGAGTGGGGAGGGAGGGGAGGGGGGCACACAACGACACATACATATATTTACATAAAAAGTAGGGAGCACATGCCCCCCTCTCACGCTTCCTACGCCAGTGACGTAGCATCCACAAAAGCTAGGCTATTCTATCCACTGCTACTGGAGACTGCAGAATTTCGATAAGTGTATAGATGGACCACAACAAGAGTGGTTATTTTATGTCTAGTGCAGGCACGGCGGAACAGGGGAGAGGGCTGTAACACCCCCGACCTCTCAATAATTCTGAATCAAGTATAACCTCGTATTCACTTGAAACTCGGCGCTTCGTACCTAGCCCTCTAACTGTCCACTTGCATCCGCCGTACCCGAGTGGGCAGTAACCTAAACAATTAACAACTAGCGACAGGGAGGCGTTCAAAAATAACACCTTATGCAGCGGAAATAAAGCGAGTCGATACTGTAGTCGTTTCGTTTGCTTTCTCCATTATTTTTTCCACATACCCATTAAATAAACGTTAAAACTCTTTGAAATATACTAGCTGGCTACAGTTTAGTACATTATCATAATGCTCAAATTACAAATCAAAATTACTTTCAGTAAATATATTTCATAATACTTTTTTTAGATTTTTATTTAATTAAACCTCAATCTCGAAAGATTAAGGCATCCAAACATTTTCCACTGAATGAGAATTGGCGTCAAAAGCCGCATCTCATTCGGTATATGCTGTAACGATAAAAAATCAGTTTTCGCTATTTATACAATAAATAGAAATTAAACTACTATATTTAGTATATGCATATATTATTAGTTTATTGTTTATTTAAAATTACTGTTTAAGTCATTTTAGCCCATAATGTCTTAAAGTGATAAGTATTAATATATGTTATTTTATTATGAGAAATATTGTTATTCTTTTCAGAAATTCATATATAAATTAATAATTTGTTATAATTCAAAATGTTATGTGGATAAACGAGTTTCATTTTCAAGAATAAATATTCTTATTTTGCACACGACTAAATAATGTACGACTAAATAATGTGGTTTTGTAAAATATAAAATTCATTTGAATCCACCTCTACTGTTTCATTCCAGAAGAGGCGGCTGGGGTGTGGCTGAGTGGGGGCGGGGGCGGGTTAAAATGTCCAAACCACCCTTTCACCAATTTATATTTTCCGTTTTATTATTTATAGATCTCAACTTCGGTACTTCCTTTTGACATCTCCTTCCCAATCACTTCAATATTTAATATCTTTTAAAACATATTGCTACCTCCCTTTTTAAATTGACGGATCCGCCACTGAGTAAAAATAACAAACTCTAAGAAACTATCAGAATATACAGCAAGGTGAATATCGTAAATTAGTAGTTTGAAATAGTTCAACATGTAGCCGTTAAACCTATTTAAACGACATAACTTACCATGGATGGGTCCAATGGGAATTGAGAGAGGATCTAGGGTGTTCGACCCCCACCCCTCCCATATCTTAATGCACTCTTTGTCGTCCAACTTTTTTTTGTTTTTTTATAATTAGATCTTAACTTACTTTCGAAGCCCTTTCCCCTTCAATATTATTTTTTAAAACTTTATTTATTACCTAGGCATACCCCTTCCCTTTTAAAATCCTGAATCCGCCCCTGGGTAAGGATCTGATGAAACGAGTGCTAACAAGCCCAATCAGAATATGTAAACAATTCTAAAGTCTGTTGAATATCGTAAAATAACAATTTTTCTTTATGCAGTTGCTTCACTTATACAGGAACGTTGGAGCTGAGAGGGGGGGCTGAGGGCTGCAGCCCCCAATAATTCCAGAAACGGGAGCAGCCCCTCTAATATGAATTTCGTTCCAACGCCCCTGCTTATAGGTAGATCTAAGGGGAGAGGGTGCAGAAACCACACCCCACTTTACCCCCTCCCCCCCCCCCCAAAAAAAAAAGGAAAAGAAGAAGAAGAAAATCCCGGAAGCCCGAAGTGAGAAAAGGACATGGGAATGAATTCAATAGCAAATAAACTACCATTGATAAGTAGGCGTGGTCGAATAACGCAGTTGAGTTTTGATTGACAGCTAAGGGAAAAGTCGGATTAGTTCAGTAATGTCAGAATGAAAGAACATGGTATATGAATTAAACGTGCCACTATTGGGAATAAGCATTAAATTGATGAGTGTTTTACTGTCTGGCATAGGACCACATAACAATGTGTGTATCCATAATATTATATGAAGTACTCGTTCATCACAATTTCTTAATGGACTGGTGTTTATAAAACAAAGTTCAAACTTTAGTACACCGCGACCCTAGCACACTATATAGTCAGCGATTCTTTAAAGGGGCAGGGATTTGTGGTCTAAATATTGATTACGAATGACATTTACATGCATTTGTGATACTAGATTTCGTTTTTATATAATCAGGGGCGTTGGAGCCGGGGGGGGGCGGCGGGGGCTGGGGGGCTACAGCCATCTCAATAATTTAAAATTTTAATGTTATTGTTGTGTGTTTTGGTAAAG
>JAULBS010108311.1:0-15339 GCA_032355785.1 Symmetromphalus regularis | reverse complement strand
TATGTATATAGGTATTGCATCATTTCCTCCCATAATGCATTTAAGCAACAGGAAATACTAATTTTAAAGGGCCAGTTCAAATGTCTACATGTCACCTCCATTACTCAAGCGTTTGCATGACGTTGGAGAGATAACTCGCCTGCAGTGTTCAGTAGGTTAATTGGTTTACGGCAGCATTTTACTTCTGTTCCAAGAATATAATATGAGAGTACATGTATTTTCTTGAAATAGCCATCGCAGAGCCATAGCAGAATGTTTTAGCAACAGCATTTAGGTGTTAAGATAAATATTAATTAAACTTCCAGCATTCAAACGATGACTTTTAGAAAATATACAGGGATGGAACATTTCCAGTTTTCTCTTTTCCAACTTTTTCTTTTTTGTTTTTTCAATTGCGTTCATTTTTCCTTTTACCCAAATTTTATTTAATAATTTTTTTTTATCTATTTTGTACCTATTTCCTTTTGTACAATTTTTTTTTCCCTCAAGGTATTTTCAAGTTTTTTTCTCAAGGCTGGTTCCATCCGTGAAATACATTATCCACATCCAGACATATTGTTATAATTCAGGTTCATTCATTGTGACCTTATTTCTCTTTTCAGATTCGCCCTACACAAAATTGAGCAAGAGCTGGGTACAGAAATCAAACCAATACCTAAGCAGATCGACCCATCCTTGTATGTCGCTGACTTCCACAGCGAACGTGACGACGAGGAAGAACAAAATGGTTCCGGGAGACGCTGAACAGTTCCCAAGCAGACAGTTCGGGAAGAGATCTATAAAAACAGCAGAATTTGGCCCTAATTCGTCCATCTTTTTTTCTAACATTGCTGTAATCGGCCAAATTACTTGTACATAATTATTGTTAAAGAATTCACAGTCCAGACTATTTTTGCAACCAAAATATTTTTGTTTCCAATCAAGCAGCTTCTCTAACCTCTGTCAAGTCACGTTTGTAATTTTGTTTTGTTTAATTTTTATGTTTATCTGCTCGGCGCAAGTCAAAAGATGTGCTGCGATTGTAGCAGATTGTTTTTTGTTTAGTTTTTGTTATTTACGTGACAGATTGGAAGGGGGAGGGATATGAAAAGTGCTGATAATGTGCTATGCTTGATTATTTGTTGCATTTTGTTGGACTGATGGGTAGGTGGGTGGACAAAAATGGCATTGAAAAAATAACTGCAAGGCAAAGAATGTTTTTTATTTTTAATTACTAGATTTTCCAGCATCCTTAAAAATTTTATTTTAAAAAACCCACTAACTTGTTTCTTGAATGTGTTAACAAAATTTGAGTTATACAGGACATGAAACATACATGTTTGGACTGAAGCAAAAGCAAAGTTAATGGTGTTTGAGAAGGAAGATGTTGGGCAATAGAAAAAAATGCAGTCACACTTCATGTAACTTCATCTTTCATATTTGGAATTACCAAGATACCTATTGACAGTTTGACAAATATTGCATGAGGTTACTAGCCATTAAAAAAGATACAGGCTAGTAGTGGGTGTTGCACACAAACTCAGAATTTTCCAATAACAGACCAAAAATGCAGTAATGTCGTTTGACTGTATTGAATGCTAATTGCTATAAGCCCATTTCACGAAAATGTAACACTAACATTGAAATTGAATCTCCAAGAAAGTGAATATTTCCTACTTGAAGAGAATCGATGCAAAATTAACGTCAATTTTTTTTATAAAATGGTGTAGGTGTGTTTGAAAAACAAGTGATACTACACGAAATGTGAAATGGACTTAGTACAGATGGTGTTAAGCACTTGAAACTGGCCTTCAGATTTATTGCCATAATATTTTCTATAAAACCCTGCTGGAAGGTCTTGTTAGGGGGTGGGATAAGGGGGTAAAAATGATAAAAAGTTCCTTAGGAGTATTTGTATAAATAAGATTATTTTGTTTAGTCTATTGCTATATTTATTACTGTTTGTACAGATAACTAATTTATTTGGATTGCCTTCTGGCCTTTGCTTATAAAACATTTAACCTGGACTCTGGCTCAAACACATTCTAGACGGCAATACCATACAAATTCAAGAATCCTAAAAACAGTTTGATGGGCCAGCAACTTATTATAGTCGAGGATAAACAGATTTGAAAAACAATGATCTTAAATATAAACTATCAGAGTGAAGCTACCATTAAAAATGAAAGATTCTATGCCATACAAATTAAATCCAGAATCCAGATAGTTTTATAAGCACAGGGCATGGTAGTTAAGAGTATGAAATTCAAAACCATTCTCAAACATGCTCTCTATTTTCTGACAGCCTGTCATAAAATATATGGATAATGAAACTGAAAGTACACCTAATGTTGGTGACAGTTCACTAAAACTGTACTGGAACCATTATCCACACTTCAGTGTGTACTGAAACTTTGTCTTGAAATACAATTGTCATAGACTGAAGTTAATTCTGCCATTTTCACCAACGCATTCTATGCGTTTTTTAGTAGCAAAATGTCGACCAAGTCGGATGTTTTAAGAAACAGTATGTGTAAAACGCTACCAATTCTTGTTAAATGGTTTTCCTACAGTGTAAAAGATCAAAGGAAAAATCATTGTTACCTGATAAAGAATAGGAATGTAAAGTGTGCACCACTCTTGTTTTGTATCATCTTACATCTTGATACACATTTAACCAACAATACATAATTCTTAATGTTTGAACGTCTTCCCATTTGAAGCTACAGGGAAGCAGTTTACACATTTTTTAATGAAGTCATTTAATATGGTATCATTTTATAAAGAAGAAAAATGATCATATACATGTTGAAAAAGTTGAATATTTTTACTAAAGAAAATCAAAAAGTAGCTCTATTTCATTTGATTTGTTTGACAGTGTGAATCGTTGAATATCTTGCTACATTAAAATGTAAGATGTTTTGGTGAAAATGTTGGTTAATTTCAGTTGTAATACTGCTGGAGACATTTTCTTCAGTGGTCAATAAAAAGAGGTAACAGATAACGACTCATTTTGAAGCATTATCTGTTGAAAGTCACGATGTACATAGAATTATTTTGTGCAAAAGATCATAAGTTCTGGGATTCGCACCACTTATTACCTAGTATTTGGTTTATGTGATTCAAGCAAAACATTCACGTGTAATCTACTTGAGATACAGATGTTTTAATGAACATTGAAGAAACATTTTGGGTATTCATGACATACATCATATTGTTATGTTATTTCAACTAATGGTGGTGTGTGTGAGTTAAGACATAAGGGAGTTTATTGTTTTAAAGTGTACACTTAACCAAATTTAAAATGGGGATTATGGCTTCATATTGGTGAATTGTGGTTTGGTTCTTTGCTGTTAATCTTACGTAATTATTGTCACTTCAGATGTAAATGAAGAAGAAAAAAAAAGTAAACAAAAATTGTAGAAGCTCTCAAGTTTTTAACTTACTCAAGCAGAGTGAATGCAAAACAAGTTATTTACAGCCTGAAAATATTGAAACAAATTGTAACAAGCCAAAGGATCTCTTAAAAAAAAAGAAGAAAAAAACTAATGCTTCCAGGTTGTTAGAGATCATAGTTGCAAAATATATGGGGAAATCTTCTGTCATTTTTTAATTCTACATTTACATCAGATGGTGATGATATGCTTCATACTTTGAGTATTGCCAGTTTACATCCAAATAATGCATTAGGAATGGGACTTGACAGCTGACTGAACGTTAGTGTGACTACCATAAAAGTGGACAACTTACTAAAATTTGCAGACACCCAACTGAAAAGGGGCAAAATTTCCTTCTGAATTGATGTGAGATGAATTCACACAGCGTCTTTTCCATTCTTTTCTTTATTCATCCATAACTATAAGACAATAGAATGAAAGATGGTGTTGATTAAATCATAAACTTTCAAATGTCTTTAATAAGATGTTGCTTTCATTACAAGAAACGATTCCATTAAAAAAATTAGAAGAAAAAATGCAGTGGAAGTAGTCTTATTGAAAATCAGAAAAAAATATTGAAGCAACATGGCAACAACAATTTAATAATCAGTTCATAACATTTACTCTCAAAGGATGTTTTGTATTGTTTTTAGATATTTGTTTTGATAAACTGGCAATAAACAAAACAGTTCATTGTATTAAAATCCCACTGTATCCTGTTACGTCCATGTAAAATTGTCTGTATATTGGGATGTCATTTCATTTGTTTAGCATCAATGACCAATCACAATTATCCTATTGTTTTCTTAACTCCATTTTCAATTGGTGATCTCGGTGTGACCTAGAATCAAACCCGTCTTTGTGTGAATCTTTATTTTAAGACTACAATCTGACAAAAAACACCCAAGAACTTGTATATAATGTATGCCATGGTCACATGTTGAACTGGACTCTTATTGGCAGCCTAGTGGAAAAGCCAAGTGTTTGTAGTATGTGAGTCTTAAGGAACTAAGTGTATATAAATCGTCTGGATGTTGAGGCCTCACTGATACTCATAGCTGTCTGATCTTGTGTGCCCATTATAGATCACTGTAGCGCATTCAGGGAATTCTGAAGGTCATGGTAGAGTATCTAAGGATACATATATGTAATAAATATTCTGAAAATTTAAATCTTGACCTTTATGACTGCTTCTATGAGCTCTTTAAATACCATTTAAGCAGATCAGGAAAACCAGTAAGCAATTGTAATGAGTGTTAAAAACAAATGTATATAGCGAATTCTAAAATACATTCAGGCTCTCTTGTAATTGTCATATCTAGTCTGCTATTGTAGGGATTCTTTATAAGATGGGTTTGATTCGTTTAGGTTTGCTTGTTGGGCTTAAAAGAAATACTTGGACATAGCGTGTGGTGTAAATTCCAGAACCGATACATTTGTAAATTATATTTTTGTACAAAAATTCACATTCGTGGGACTTCCATTAGCCTTGCTGTGCATGACCTCATTGAAAGACTGAAACGTGTTTTGTGTACATTTGTATATGTGTAGGATGTGAAATCTCGGTTTACGTTCTACAGTTGAAAGACAAGTAAAGAACACTACCGAAGAAATAACAAAACTGTTCTTTACTTGTGAGGTAGAAGTGAGTAAATAGTCACTTTGATTGATGCCTGTGTACAAGTTGCAGGATACAATGGGGAGTTGTCGTGATGCATATTTGATGAACAAATGAAGACAGGTTAAAGACTGTAGACTCGTAGGAGAAGGCTAATTACAAAGAAGGATTACCGAACAGACGCAGGAGTATTGCCACAAACTTGAGTAAGGCTATAGTCAGCACAGGAAGTGTCCAATCATGAGTCTTTGTAAATAAGTCATCAATTCCTGTTCATCCAACATATCAATCACATTAACGTTAACCCTTGTGAGAGAGGGTGTGTCTAGTAAGAAGGTGTGACCATTCTCCTAATGCCGATTTGTTGTGTATTCAGTGCGTACAGACATTCAGCAAGTCAGCCATTTTGAGATTTGGTGCTACATGTATTAATAAAATACCCAGTCTTTATACAAGGAATGTTGCCTTTTCCATGTCTGTCTTTTAGAGATGCTGACTTAGAGATGTAATGGTTGTTCTGTGTAATCCATATTCGAGCAAGAATGATTTCTGTTGCCACTCATGGTTTCTAAAATACAATGGTGAACATCTGGAACCAGAATGTCAATGAAGTTCCCTCCAGAAATAAATGCTTCAAATACAGACATCTATTAGGATTACATATCTAGGAGCAAATTCTATGTTAACCAAGTGCAACCAACTAGAGACATCATGCTAAAGGCAGTTTGCAGTTTAGCAAATAAACCATTCTTCAAAGATGAAGACATAAAACTCAGCTTGCCAAATGTGACCAGCGAGAAAAAACAATATGTGGATGCATGCACAAAGTTCTTTGAAAATGATGTAAGAGCTGGTTGCTATTTGTAATCATTAACAATGTCCAATACTGTCTATAAAGATTGCTTAACTCCGAATGGTAAAACAATCCTTGAAACATGACAGTTCAAAAGGCAGTTACCTGTTTGTGACATAGAAAATGTTAAATGGTTATTTACTTAGAGCAATTTGCCAAAGGCAGCCACCGACAAAAAAGTCCATAAATCTTCATGGATGAAGATGCAAAATGCCGTTTGCCTTTCTCTAACCACAGAGATAGACAGTGGCTTTCTTCAGAGACCCATTATTTACAAGCAGATAACTCGTACGTTGTAATTGAGAGTCAATACTATGTTCCAGAAATTGAAGCCAAAGGCAGCATGGCGTTGTATTTTCACTGAGAAAGTCCAGTACTATATTTTGTGAACTGATGCCAAAGACTTATGTGCAATTGTCCGACCATTAATGAAGTGTATTCATCCGACCTCTGGAAGACTGATTCCAGATGGAGATTGCATTTGTATGACATGTGAAAGTAATTGTATTATCCAAATGCTTTATTCTGATGGATTTAAAAGAATTATCTGGACATGAAAGCTTTTTTTTCATTTGAAAAAATACGATTGGCACAAAGTTGTTTCTATTCAAGATAGTCGTGACATATGTATCAAAGTACCAGTGATTTTCTCAAGCGTATTAAAGTGAAAATTAACTGAAATGGATTATGAGATGACCACCTGTAGTTACGTGTTCCATTCAATTCTGTTTAATGGAGGAGAAAGGACCTCTTATTGTTTGGAATTAAAAATCTGCTTTGTGAACACCAGTCATGGGACAGACAGGTAGATGAAAATATACTGAAGAAAATAAGAAAAATACAAAAAACATCACTCACTGTGCGTGAGAGTCATTGTTGATTCTTGAGTGTGTGTGTGTGTGTGTGTGTGTGCGTGCGTGCGTGCGTGCGTACTTGTGTCTATGCATGTGTCTGGAAGTATGGTTCATTAAAAAAACTACTCCACTACGAATGGTCACGTGTCTGTATGAAATGTTTGGCATATTTGTGAATACTGAATGCTATCACACAATCAGGATGTATGGTTGGGTTTGTGGGTTATGTGTTTAGATATTGCAGACCAACAAATGTGTGTTTATGAAGTTGTTTTGCCATGGAAATAATACATGGATAATCCATACAATATAAAACATTTTATTCTTTCTTGCTGATTACCAACATGTAGTAGATATATTTTTTTTCCCAAACATTTTACACCTTATTGCCATGGAAATACATACTTCATCTAGTAAAAAAAAAAAGTTTTTTTTTTTTCCTGGACTTATAATATGATATTTTAAACACATGGTATGAGAAATATTGATCAAAACTTTTTTTTGGGTGGGTGGGGGATTTAACAACAGACATTAAGTAAAGGTGTATTACTTGAAAAAGGTCTTTGAAGAATTCTAACCAGTATGAAAAAGTGAAATTAAGTTCTGTAATATTAACACAAACAGTATTTGAATACAATTTTTGAAAAATGATACTTAAGAATATAAAAATATTTATTTATGGTGAGCACTAAAATGATTTAATCACTTTAAACTTGTAAGAGATACTCTGATGAAATGAACCTCAATGTTTATGTGAAATGAGCATTCATTTTAAATTTGTATGTGTTATAATCCTGTGTGTTATTTCCTATTGAAATTGTGGTCCAGCATATAAACGAAAGCTGTGTGAAGTCTTTGGTAATGCCTGGCTGTAGAGAATGCAGTATTATTATTGTATACCAAAGGATATGTGCAAACATTGAAATACATGTAGTTGTGTAGGTAATATACAAATCACAAAATATATTATTTAATTATTTTTTATACCTGTTTAATATAATTTCAGAACTGTGGGTGGGGTGTTGTGTCCTTGTACTAATAATTGTATAATAATATAATAATTTCAAGTAATTATTTTAATACCTACTATACCTCAGGAAACTTGTTTGGCCCTACTCCCCAACTCTTCAGAAAATTTTTTATATGACTCTGAATTTGAATTAATCTTACTGTGAACCAGTGAGCCTCTATGGTCTAGCAGTAGAACTTTGGACTCTAAAGCTGATGACAGTGGTTCAAAACGTGTTGGAGGCTAGCTCACACTTCATGCATAAAAATTACCAAATGTTTGACATCCAGTAGCCAACGATTAATCAATCGGTATGTTCTGATGGTGTCGTTAAAACGAAAACAAATCTTACCAGTGAATTAATGATTTGCATTGTGCTGCAAAAACTGGTGATATAACTGAAATGACATAAGAGAGAGAAAAATGTAACACCTCCAAGACTGTTGCCAGGAAACAAAGTTTAGCGTGTACAAATGTTGTAAGAGGATACCAAAAAGTAACTACCTCAGATGCACAATTTATATATAATTTGGTTATCTCCATGTAACAAGATATTCAAATTTTGGAAACTCATCTTTAGTTCAAATCTAAACTTTTACAAAACTGCATTATTTCTTGTATGCACATATCTTTTTGTAAAACTGTTTGTCTTTACTCTTGGAGCAAATTTGGTTGTTTTACAATTGAAAAATTTACAATATTTAATCACACCTGTATTTACCCCTGACAGAAATGTTTTTTAAGTTTTTGTCTTGCATCAGCTTATTGCCTAAAATATGAGAAACATGGTTGATACTTTTTTTTGGATTGCAATATACCATAACTTTTAATGACATGGTTAAGCCAGGTACCTCCAGTTATTAATTATGCTAATGGTCAAATTAAAATATGCAACAAAAAGGGGGGGGGGAATGCCCTTAAAAGATCATTTCATATCTTGAAGTTTGAAAAACAAATTTGTAATTTCAAACATATCCCATCCCTTAACAGCCACACCCCAGAATGTACCCATTTGCAATTTGGGCAATTTTCCGTTCAACCAGTGGTCCACAACTGGTTTATCAAAGGCCTTGGTATGTACTGTCCTGTTGGTGGGACGGTGCATATAAAAGACCCCTTGCTGCTTATCGGAAAGAGTAGACTGGCGGCAGTGGGTTTCCTCTAAATCAATATGTCAGAATGACCATATAATTGACGTCCAAACTTTACTGTACACCCCAGAATGCATGTATTAGTGCTTCTGGGAAAATAAGGTATTGTTAAATATTTAACTAAACCCTCCTGTGTGTGAAAATGTTTTAAATGACATACGTGATCAAATTCAGCAATATGTTAAATTTGTCTGTCATAAGATGAGATAGAAACACTGGAATCTTTCCCGCATTACAGTTACATTGTAAAATTTATTTCAGTTGACCATAAATGTGATTTCATGAGATATAAAATGAATTTTAATTTTTTTTAATATACCACAACATAATTTGTTCTAATAATATTGATTCACAGTGATATTTGAGGGGACGTTTTTGTCCTTTTATATTCCGTATACATGTTTGTCATAAATATGTATGTATATCTATATAGACTCAAACTGACAAAACTGTTGAAAGATGACTGTTTATAGAGATATTTAAATTAAAATTTAACTTTTTTTTTATATCTCTTGTGAAAAGAGATAAAGAAAGATTCAACAGTTTTGTAAGTTTAAGATTATATATGAATGTGTGTTGTGTGAAACGTGAGCAAACTGCAACAAGCTTCATGATTACCTTGCAGTTTGTTTGCTTTTCCCACACCTTGTGTATTTGCTAGTCATTTCTTCTTCACCAAAATGGGTTTTGCCATACATCATGTGTTTTCTCCTATGGATATTTATAAATAAAAGTCAAAGGTGCTAAATAGGTAGCCAAGAGGTTTTACCCAGGGAGGTGAGGTACCCAAAGCTGTAGTGCTTAGTTGCATCTTTGAAGAAGTGGAAATTTGCTTCAAGTCACTGGTTGGATATTTGGATAATAAGAGAAGGGCATTTCCAAGATTCTACCGTAAAGCATTAAATAGAAGCCTTAGAGACAGGGACCTAATAAGAGGCACGAAAAAAAAAGGAAAAAAAAAATCATTCTTTGTTATGGGGAGACATTCCAACAGAAAAAAGCCCTCATTTAGAGGCAGGGTCTTGGAGAGTCACAAAAAAAAAGAAGCAAAAAAAAAGTCTTCCCTTGTTGGGCAAAGACATTCCAACAGAAAAAAAGATCTTGTTAGGTTTGTCCGTTGATTTTAAATGTATGTGCAAAACCCACTTGATAAGATGAAAGTAACACAGCTAATACATACGTAGTGGCATCCTCTTGGGTGCATGGTCTGGTTCATCTTATGAATGCAGATCAGGGCGTAAACCTGTTTACATCTGGTATGAATCAAATGAGAGTGCTCATCAAAATAGTTGATCTCTCTTCACTCCTTTGTTGTTAATGTGGACCAAACTGTTCAAGAGATCAGGTAATCATAAGGTTTCTCTATGAGGAAATGTAAAGTTTTCTCAATAAACAAAACATCTTGCATTAAATACATCTTTTGAGAACAGTTTGATGTTTAGTTTTCTTATTTTGGATCAAATTCCACGTTGGTCACTGTATGGATAGAGAACATTTTAAAAATTGTTTTTAAATAGCATTCTTAAACTAGACCGATTTCTTGATTCTCTAATAATAGGGACCTCACTTAAAATATTTTACATACAAAATAGAACCCTGTAATGCCAGGATGAAAAAAATCTGTGGTTAAGACTGCTTTTTAAAGAAACTACTTTTAAAAGTTTGTGATCCAAACAGTTATTTACCTAAATAAAGCCGGCTAACTCCAAAATTAGCGTAATTATAATAATTTATTCTTAACAGTGATTGCTGTCTTTTTATTGGTAGATTATGAAACTTTGGAATCAAGTCTTTAATACTCATACATGGTCTGAGCCTTGAATTTAAATTCTGAAGTTTTAACCAGAGTTGTACTTCAGTAATTTGATATTGTTTATAGGTTTTAATGTAAAGCGAAGCTGTCGTCATATTTGGCTTACATGCCTACAACACATTTTCAGAAGTTTTATAACCTCATCTGTACTTAGGTAGTTAGATCTTGAAGCTAGACTATATTTTATAAGTATCAAGCTAGGCTGATGTCTTGTTCAACGCCTAGAACACGTTTGGTCCACAGTTCATTTTGTGGAAATAGCATGAAATGGTAGACATGTTTTATTTGATTTTGTGATTTTATTCCGATTTTTGTTTACAATTTGCTAATTTGATGAGCACAGCAAAGATGTTTGCCTCGGCTTGAGGTAGCAGTTGGATAGACGCTGTCTGCATCCTGAATGCTGTTTTAACCTTTATAGGGTAACAGTTGGATGGGTGCAAGTGGCTTTCTTGAAAGCTGTACTCCTTACCTTATAACTTCAGACAGATTAATCTGTCTGTGGTTTTCGGAGGTGAAAAGTTAAGTCTTGCTGTCATTGACTTGTCATCTCTAAATTTTCACTTTAAACTGTTCCATCTGTTGATTTGGGTTAGTCTGTTGTGAATTTTAGGGATGAAGTTTCGATGACATTTTGGCTGAATGTATAGTTAATTGAAAACAACCCTGTAAAAAAGGGGGTTAAAAATATTAAAAAATGAAGTTTAAAATTAATGGGACCAAACCTTGAATTCTTCGAATAAAGAAAAACATATTTTTTTTTTAAATTGTGGTTAAATTACATAAACACTAAATTAACAACTACAAAAGTTTTGTTTTTAATTTAAATGATTTGTTCAAGGTTAATTTATTCCCAAATATTGATGCTTCACTCTTTCGAAAACATTTAAATGTTATTCCTTTGACAAAAGGAAATATTGCTTGTTTTTACAATTTCCTGGTCTTTAATGTTCACATCGAATTAAATTTTAACTCTGCAAGCCCAGGATTTAGCAATAATTTATTTCTTTCCCTTTCTGGTGCAGTCTTCATATAAAGAAATGTTAATTCTAGAAATGCTGTTTTAAATTTTAGTTTATAAAACGTGTAGTTCACTAAAAATGTATGCTCAAAATTTGAACATACCCTTAAATAACCTTTCTGATTAAAAATTAAAAGAGCTGATCAGTATTAAAAGAGCTGATCACTATTTAAGTAATTTAAAAGAACATTTTGTTGGCTGATTGCACCAGACAGGTACAGACAACATGTATTTGGACATGGAAGAAAAAATGTAGCTTATATCGATGTTCTGATCTAAATAGTTTGTTAAGTCTACTATTCATGTCCATATATTTGTTGAACTTGAAACCCAGGTTGATCATTTTATCTGTGAAACTCTTGCGACTATAATGTACTGACTAATAAGTGCGCATTGGCTTTGAAAGAATTTTCGTACAACAGTAACTTTAACTGCCATGTCAAATTAACATTGCACAATAAAAACTTAATGTAAAAGCAATCAGACTTCACTTAAAACATGTTTTGTGCACAGAAGTTCTTTATTATTGGCCTGTAAACTTTCAAGACCAGTCACTGCTTAATTCTGGCTAAATTGTACAAAATTGATTTTGGAAGAACAAAAATTGACCCTTTAAAACAGCTGGGTCCTAATTGACAAATTTGACTAATGTAAACATGCTTACCTTTTCAACAAATATCTGGTGACGTCACTTTTTCAGTGATTCATAAGTGTTGATTCTCAAAATTATGATTCTGATAACTTCCATTTAAATATTAACATAACTAACCTAAATTCATAATATATTAGTACAATAGCAAAGTATCAAATACAGTTACATTTCCAAATTGTGCTGTACCTGCTTGATGGCCATTTTGAAGACAAATTCTACAACAATTTGCACTTACTATACAGAACCTTTTAGAAGCAAGATGTTGAGTAAATATGTTGAGGTCGTAAGTGACAGTTAAATTTGTGCATGTGGTGAATGTTCTGACACAAATGGATGAACCTTCTATTCTAGCTACAGTTAACGATCAAGAGATAAATGTTTAGTAATTGGATAACATTCCACTCACTACATGGATAAATTGTCACTTACGACCTCATATTATTCACGTTATGGTGTCTTTGAAGACATTCCACAGTAGAAATGAGACCACTTGCTAGAAAATTAATTTCATCATTTGTCCAGTTTGTTTTTATTGTATCAAGCATGAATTTAGGAGATAATCTACAAGGCTACTAGATCATGAAAACATTTAAGATAATCTGTAACATCTGCCAGATTATGAAAGCATTTAAGGTAATCTGTAACATTTACCAGATTATGAAAGCATTTCTGTTATCAAATTAGAACTATTTATCATTTACTTAAACTTTGGATTATAAACAGGATTTAAAAATGCTATGCTTAAGTCAATGTAACCATGTGAATCGTATTTGGGTTTATAAAGTGTATGTATTATGTACCAACATCAATTTGATCTAGGATACCCATGTTCTGGTATTAGGAGTTTCTTCTACTCAGTAATTAAAAATAATTAAAATTTCCTTATCAGTGTTAATGCATACTTATATTAAAACTGTTCAGACTTCTAGCAGAATGTGTATCAATATTTACAAACTGGATAAGAACTATTTTTGTCATGTCTTCCAAGATTTTTGCAGAAATAACAATACTGTATTCCTTGATCATGTTAAAAACAATGTCTATGGATTTATTGTTTCCAAGATAAACAGATTATTCATTTCAGGATTTTTTAGTGAATGGAAGAAAAAAAAAAAGAAAAAAAATTAAACATATTAGTGCCTTAATGGGAGACTTGACAGAAATTGCTGAAAAATAAAATAAATTTGTTTCTAGTAAGCATATATCGTTGTTGTTTTTTGTTGATTTACTAATGGAAGGAATTACATGGTAGCATGTGATATGCCTGAGAGGTGACAGGTTATCTGATTGATTCGTTAGATAAGCCAGGGATCTACAACTGTTTAACAAAGGCTGTGGTATGTGCTTTCATGCTTGGAAAAACGTACTTGAAAGATTCTTTACTCCTATCTGAAAGAGTAATCTTATGTTGGAGTAGGAGTAAAGCTATTCAGTATGCAGTGCTAGGATGTTAAATATTACTTGTTAAGTTTTTCAGTAATTCATGGTTACAAGTCCTCAAGTTTGTCTATACTTGCAAAGGTATGATTTTGGTCAATGTGTAGTTTAAATTCGGATCTATTCACATCCCATTACTGAAAAGTTACAAACAAACCCAATTCTAAATCGTAAAATCACTATTTTTTTCTTCCCTTGTCAAATAAATTTCTTTGATCCTAGTTTGAAATCACTATTAGCAACTGACTAATGCACAGCATGAGATTTTTAATCTTTATGCCTGCTCTAACCCAATGGAGTGCTTTGCGACACTTGATGGGCGAGTGTATGCAACGTGCACCGACAAATGGTATGTGGCGAAAGTGCACATAAAATCCCTTGCATGTCATTTGAAAGTATCCTATGTGGTAATAGTGGGTTTCCTATAAACTATTGAGTTGCAAAACACGTATATCTGACGCCTAATAGCTGCTGAATAAACAATGTTCGTGTATCGGTGAACAATCCTCTCCTTTCCACAAGAAACCTGTTTGATAACCGATATCCAGACTTCAAGGCCTCTGGGCAAGCGTGAAGGAGCATTACTTGGGGATGAACGGGTGGAGGGGGAGAAAATTGAGAAATATTTCCACTAGCCCAAGGCAAGAAAACGTCTAGCGTCTCTGCCTTAATTAACTGCCGTATACCAGAAGAATTTTGCGTCCCATAGCCCTTGCGCCCTGTCGCCCCTTCCATACTTGGCACGCCTCTGTAAACATCATTTAAATTTTACATGTCTTCAATGATTTCTACTCTTCCAGGTCGTCGTTTCCAACCCTACTGCGTACTAAGATTTCAGAAAAAAATGTTTTGTTATGACTAAGGGTTGTGCTTGTGAATGGTGTCACCGGTGAGATACCATACATGAAATAGTCTCTTTTTTTTTTTCTTTCTTTTTTTTCCTTTTTTTTCCTTTTTCAACAACACCACTAGAGCACATTGATTTGTTGGATGTCAAACATTTGGTAATTTTGACACGTAGCCGAGTGTGAGCCAGTCTAGTCTCTAAAAGGTTTTGAACCACTGTCTTCAGCTTGAGATTCGGATGTCCCGCCACTGGACTACAGAGGCTCACACTACCTAATATCGTAACTACCAGTGATTCTTGAGTACAGGTCTTAATAATATTTTGTCTATACTTCCTTTGGACTGTTTCCAGTGCAGATACGATTTTGATCACAATAAAGTTATGTTGCTTAAATTTCATTTACTATTTTAACACCAAACTAGGAGCTGAAAAATTATTTAAAAAAAAGTATGGGTGCGACATATTGTGAATTTTTTTTGTTGCAAAGTGGTGGAGGTACAACAAAGAAAACCAACTTGTAAGAAAAAGACTGAAACCGCCTGCGAATCCTCCGATCCTAGTATAGATAAAACGCTGGCCATATTTCAGCGGTTCCGTGGCGCAGTGGTTAAGCTATCGGACTCGAGGCTGGTAGGTACTGAGATCAAATCTCAGTCGAGGCATGGGAT
>JAULBS010108300.1:0-15341 GCA_032355785.1 Symmetromphalus regularis | reverse complement strand
TGATCTATGATATATTTATTTTTATTGTGATATTTTAAATTACATTTCTTAAATAGTGATTTTAATAATAATAATTTTTGTGTGTGTGCCGTATTGCCTTTAAACTTCTTTCATTCTTTCATTCATTCATTCATTAAAAAGGCGGGATTTACAGAAGAAGAAGCTAAAGACGTTTGTTTTACGGAGGGTTGATATCTTTTATAGACTTTACTGAACCTCTCTATTTCAGGCACCAATTTTTATATTGATATCACTATAAAATTTAATAAATACAAACGAATAATATTTATTGTATGGTTGTCTAGTAGGTGTAGTGATTTTCTTGTTTTGTAAGTGGCTATTTACACGACAACCGTACTTTCATTTGTAAATCAGTATAGGACGGCTGCGGATATAGATGTGTTGCGTACGTAACTATATTTGACAAAAGGGACGCATAGCAAACATTATTTTTCATTTGAATAATATACGTTTTTTAAAAAATTGTATATACATGTACACTGATATTTATTCATAACTTCTTATATTAGGTAACGTTAAAAAAAATATTCTTGGTTCTCAATGCTTTTTATTTTTAAAGTAGGTGGGTTATGTTGATTTTACATTAAATATACCAAAAAAAACTAAAACAAAAAAACAACATTAAAAGGAAATAATTATAAAATTAGATACCAAATGATACTTATCAGTTATTTGATACAGGATTTTTAAAGACATGAAATAAAACATACAGTTGAATCTTGCTGGCTCATCAATATTGCAGGATATGAACTTTGGATGTTTTATGAGTTGCCCGAATTTGATACAAAACTGTTACACTTAAAAACCTGTGTTATCGCTATTACTGTTTCATGTTATTGTCATACAACCAATAACAACAACAAACAAGTAGAAGGGAGAGCATGTTGCTTATTACGTATACATGTACAATAAATGCCAGTAAAAAAATTGGTGGTCTCCATAATTCCTCAGATTCGCACAAGACGGTAAAAAACAAAAACAAAAAAAAACCTATATTTTGTCGTTCGTTTAAGCGCACATGTCAAGGCAGATGTAAAAAAAAATTTCCTTTCCTGTTAAAAGTTGCCAAATGGTCGGGATTTCGAAGGTAAGTTCAGCTTTCGATGTTTACGTTTTTTTACATCTCGTGATCCGGAGACGAGTTCACGTTGCTCGGCAACCATGAGACAAGTGAGTGTGCGCTTAAACGGTCTAATACGGTATTTGTTTGGCTTTATATACATACCAGGAAACCAGTCACTGGAATTATTAACAAACCTAACTTTATGGTTGTTTCACAAACAATAAATTTTAGCCATTCTAACATTACTATATGTATGAAATTTGAGTTGCCAAATAGGTGACTCAAGGCACAGTTTTGATTAGTCTGATATTGTTGTCGATCACCCTGCATTAGTCAAACTATAAATCCTGCATTGGTCAAACTAACCACAAAGTTAAGATATTTTCGAAAACTAAATCCTTTTAAAATTTGCAGAACAGTCAAACACTTGTAGCTTTAAAAAATGCTTCCCTCGCACCCAAATATTAGTCCCTGATGGAAATGAATATATTTGAATTGTTAACGAAATACATCAATGTCCACACAGCCGTGTTGCTTACATCCTCGCAACGTCGAGGGTCACTCGAGACCGCAGAACACCTTACGAATATAGTTCATAAAAACCCAGGCCAATAAAACAGTTTTTGATTGGATGCTTTGCATCATGAAAAGATCACAATTCGGCTTTCAGTGCATCAGCATTCACCTTATCGATGTAAATAATGAATCAAGAATGGAAAAAAATGAACGGAAATACAACAGTTATCAGAAACGTCACTTTCAAAGGTAATACCAAAAAATGCAAGATCAAGACAGTTGCCTTCTTTGTTAGGAATTGCTAGCAAAGAAGAACAGGCGCTTTATATTCAATGATAGTTTCACTGGGAAAAAGCAACTTCATGAAGTGTTTGGAAATTTCCACAAGACCATGACAGTTGCCGATTTAGCTTATAAAACGAGCGATATTTTAAAGCATGATATCACCAAAAATATTTTAGTATCTATAGATGGCGCACAAAGCAGCCCGGGTTTTTATGAACTATATTTGTAAGGAGTACCATGGACTTAGTGACCCCTGACGTTGTGAGGATATGTTGATGTTGCTTACTTCAGCTGCTGATTCTAACTTGCCGCATCAAATTTAATGAGAATTTTTTTGGTCTCAAGATCGTAGGAGCCCATCGAAAACTTTTTTTTCTTTCTGTAAAATGACTCCATGACCCTAGTGAATCCGACTAGAATATCGACTAAGGAACAAACAGATCGGCGCCATTTTGGTAGTTGCCTGGTAACCGAGATGGGTCTTTTTTTCAAAGTTGCAGTGCCCGTCTCAAGCGTGACAAGCAAGACCAACGAGTGTCGCTCACCCTCTTACGGCGTGTTCATGATGACGGGCGTTTGCGAACAATTTGACTGTTTAGCATTAATGTTACGTTTATTCAACGTTACGTGTAAAAAAATTAGTCTAGCGAATAATAGCTAGTGCTGGCTCTCCTGTTGAGATAAAGGCTAGAGCTACCGAAGGGAGGGTGGGGCATGCGAGTATGTTGAGAAATGTACATAACTCAACCAATGATTTCTGAATATACAAGAACCATAACTCTCGTTAAAGTTAAGGTGACAACCACTTCCAATCACTTTGCGTTGTCGATAACTCTTGAAGTGTCTTTTTTATTATAAATTATTTCAGCAAATTCAAAGAAATTATCATTGCAAAGATGCTGTCGAAATTTTTTCATAAATTGCCAAGGATGTTTTATTTCAATCATTTTAGTCGAATGGGAAACTGCATGTTCGCAGGTCTGCACAGAAAACAGATTTTAACTTCCGTGTTTATAACCCGTTACGGATACACTACCAGTAACGATCTTCACCGTGACATTCCCCGTAAGCCTGCACGTGCAGTTTTGACAGAGGTGATAACCGGGATCGTCTTTATAATTTTCATTGACTTTATCGGTTCATCATTTATATATTATCCTATCTTTATCAACATGACAGTCATAAAATAAAACAGAAATTTTGGAAAAGAGCACTTTATTTTAATAAGATTTCTTTATTAATTTATAGGTAGTTCCCATACATGAGACACTGGCAGGCATGTTGTGGGCATGGGAGACAGTCGCTTTCTGGATATGGGGGGATGGAGCCAAGTGCATGCCCCCAATTTCTTATTTTGATGTCATTTTTACTCCTACCTACACATAGCAGTAGCGGAACCAAAGGGGAGTCCAGGGGTTCTAGACCCTCCCCTTGTATTAATTTTTTTATATATATATATTTTGCGAGTGGGAGGACGTGAAAATTAACCTTTATTTCCCCAGTCCTATTCACCCATCAAATTTGGACCCCCTTTCTGAAATCCTGCATAGGCTACTGTTTTTGATAACATCATGGGGCCTTTTATGAGCACTTTAGTACAGACAGAACAGTACAGTTTTTATTACATCCTTCAGGCACCATGTGCTGAGAAATAACCCAGTAGGTTCACTACGGGGATTGATCTGATGACCCATAGCACACCAGACTGACACTTTGCCTCTGAGCTACATCCCATACTTTGAAAGACATGGTTGCAAACAATGGTCAGAATGTGTGTTTAATCAATTTAATGAAATGAAATACAATATAAAAATAGGATTTGGAATCAGATTTAGCATAAATAAATAAATAAATCTTCCCGGTCTAGGCTTGGTTGATAATAAGAATGAATATTTTAAGTGGCTTAAAGTAAGGATGCCAAGATAATAGAAATGGCAAACTCATAAAACAACAAAATATGACAACATGTTTACTGTTTTCTTCTATTTATAAAATATTAATATTCAAAATAATACTTAAATTTTTTATTACAAAAGTTTTACCTTTTATTGAATTTCCAGAACAATTTATTAGCTTTTATTGTTAGAAACATATTATTGTAGTGTTTGTTGTCTTTTTACTTCAAACAAATGTGCCACTAGTTTCAGTGTTTCACATAAAGCAGAAATCCTACATATTTCACAGAATACCCCCAAATGTTAATTGATACCTTTTGACACAATTAAAAATATTTGTTGTTTTTCAGAATGATCCAAAAATCATGAACCAGGAACAGTTGAGCACTATAGGGAAAGGTCTTGAAGTTGTCTATCGTGTGAATGACAACCTCAGTGGTGGACGCTATGTTTATAGTGCTTCCATCCTTCTTACCAACCGATGTCAGATCCCATTGTCTCTGAGTTTGTGGACTATCTTCTTTTGTCATGATCGCATGATTGAACCTGAATCTCTCCCTAGGCATGAAGGATATGTTTTCAAGGATGCTAAAGTTAAGATAACACACATCACTGGATGCTTGTTTAAGTTAGAGCCAGTAGATGGGTTTAAAACATTGAAAGAAAATGACTCTTTAGAAATAAACTTTAATGCAAAGGGTTATTCAGTTGCCAGAAGTGATCTTTATCCAAATTGGTACATTGTGTCTGATGACTTGGAACCAGAGTTAATAGCAAGCACTGTTGGGGAAAATTTGAGTTATGTCGAACCATTTAATAGCCCAGTCAAATGGAAAAGGTTTGATTATGAGATGTCGAACGGAAAGGTTAGGTATGACTTCTACGATCCATTCACACCTGAAGTTCGGTTTGAAAAGAATAAAGCAAAGAATATGGGAAGAGCTGGTAAATATGTTATTCCAACACCAAAAGACTGCCAAGTGAATGAGAAGAAGTTTGTGGACCTGCGAGAGAAACATTGGACAGTTGTCACACATGCAAGATTTAGTGCAGAAGCCAAATACATTGCAGGTACATCTTGACTTATTACTGAATTATTTGTTCAATCTCTTATATTGCAAAACTCATGATTTACAGGCATGGTCCCATGTAATTTAAGGGGCTAATTGTCTAAATATTGATGACGAATGAAATTTACATGCATTTGTGATACTAGATCTCGCTTTCATATCACACAAGACGTTTTAACTGAACCATGGTAGAGAGAATTCCATGTTGAGTCGATCAATTTATTTCAAATTTCAAGATCGGAACTTCTCGTATGTTTTCGGTGAAATGAATGAACAGCTTCATTTTAGAAAGAATTCGCCCCAAAATACAATTGGGAGGAATACCTGTCACTTGACTTGAAATATATACGTCACACCTTCAACAGAAAAAAACGTTATTTTTTCAAGATGTATTTATCCATGACCATAATTCATTATTATTTTAAAAAGATTGATAATAAGTAAGATGCAGTGGTTATGTAAGTAGCTGAATGAAGTATTTCTATGGACAAATCAAATGTTTATATTTAAAATTAATTCTTTGTTTGGAAATTAATTAGGTCAAGAATCTGTGGGACTGTGTGTTTAAGGTTCACCATCACTCTTATTTTAGCACACTTTAGATTGTAAAAAACTATTTCTGAGATATCTTTTATCATTGCCTTTTATATGCTGCTTTTACATCCATGAGCTGCTTCAAAGGACTTCACTGTCAGTGGAAGGTTATCGAGGTTACCCCATAACTTTCCTTCGAAGGTTATTTTCTTTGGCCAGATTTTCTTCTTTTAGTCTTGGTAGAGAGGGAATTTCTAATATATAATCTGCAGTATCTTCAGTATTTTGTTTAAAAAAATTATACTGTAAATTAATTCACAGGACTAACTTTATTTTGAATTCATTACCAATTTTTTTCTCAAATAAAATGATCTCACTTGCAGATAAAATTGATGCAAAAATTGATACTCAAGATTTGCCTGAGAATTTGAAACCTTATTCACATGTGATTCTGTTGAAGTTTGCCGAGTTCATGGATGCCGAACAGTACAGCCTAGAAGTCGTGTCTGACCACCCATCTATCACCATCAAGGCAAGTGGAGGTGAAGGCATCTTCTATGGCATTCAGTCCTTACTATCTCTCACACATAATGACCGAGTACCAGAAACGGTTATTATGGATGCACCTAGGTTTCACTACAGGTAAGTTATATTTATACAGTAAAGTTTAGTTATAGTGAACCTCAAGGTTTATCTTATTTAAGTTCTTCCATTGCTCAGAGTTGAAATAATTTAAGTTAGTTCTATAATGCTAATAAATCTATATATATGCTGAATCCAATTTTTTTCCTTTTTAAAAAAAAATCATTTTTATTTGTAACTAATTATATGGAGAATATGCCAATATTTTTATTTATCTTCGGTAATCCCACACTAAACCAAAATTCCTTTGAAGAATTGCTTATAATACTGAACATGTTAAAAGATTTGTTTACTGTT
Organism: Symmetromphalus regularis; assembly: GCA_032355785.1. Classification (NCBI taxonomy): domain Eukaryota; kingdom Metazoa; phylum Mollusca; class Gastropoda; order Neomphalida; family Neomphalidae; genus Symmetromphalus; species Symmetromphalus regularis. Next base: position 9,018 of record JAULBS010108300.1, on the reverse strand, counting down.
TATGAAAACAGTTTGTGTTTTGTTTAAATATCTATTACATTTAGGGGTATGCATGTCGATGTTTCTCGTAACTTTCACCCCAAGGAAGTGATTTTTAAGCTGCTGGATGCCATGGCAATGTACAAGTTGAACAAGTTTCATTTTCACCTAACAGATGATGAGGGTTGGCGTTTGGAGATCCCCGGTCTTCCAGAACTCACTGAGGTACATACTTAACATCAGTCAGACAAAGTTATGTGTAAAATTTTGTTAACATATTCTTAGGTTGAGAATGGTCCAGCAGTGCTGTTGCAAAAAGCTGTTGTGAAATTGATTTGCGATAGCATTTTTATCATTATCAGATGTTTACTTTGTTATTATTTGAACTAAATTGCTGTTGCAAGATGATCTGAATTTCGAGGGCTGAATGTATTATTGAAAATTGTTTTAAAAAAAACTTTCTATGTCTACATGATCTCAATTTGATAAAAAATACAAGTGAATTAGAATGGAAAATAAATGAGTTTTACAAACAGACATTTATGTAACTTGTTTTATTTTGCATAACCCTTTTATAAAACACGACTCCTTGTAAATGATGTCTCTTGAATGAAAAATGGGTTATGTAAAATTAGATGTACACAAGCTTTATGCAATGAAATGATCATTTGCACAATTTTGACAGGCCTGAAATACATATTTTATAATTGTCCTGCATGCATAAGACCATAAAAAACTGTATAAAAGCATTGTACAGTGGCTGTTAAAAGAGTGTACCAAAGTGTAACAGCACATCAAACTTGGTTGTGAGCCCCTGTGGTCCAGTGGTAGAACTTCAAACTCTAAAGCTGAAGACAGTAGTTAAAAACCCATTGAAGGCTGGCTCACACTTGACTATGTGTCAAAATTACCAATGTTTGATATCCAATAGCCGATGATTAACATATCAATGTGCTATACTTGTGTTGGAATGACAACAGGCCAGACCTAAAATTAATCCCCCATAATAGGGAAACTGCTAATTGGGAAGAAATTCACATCCCTCAACTGGACATGTGTAAGATCCCTTGCTGTTAACTGAAAATGAGTAGTTTATTTGTCATAAACACTGTATGTCTGAAAACTAATTGTCGCTAATGGAAGAAAATGTTCTGGTATCATTATATAAACAGTCTTATGATACACTTTATTCATTCATTTTTCTTCTTCTTCAGATTGGCAGTAAGCGTGGTCATGACATGAAGGAGAAAACAAGCTTACTACCTCTTCTGGGCTCAGGACCGACTCCGTGTCCTCCTGGGTCTGGATACTACAGCGTGGACGACTACAAAGAAATCCTTTCTTACGCCAGAGTCCGACACATAGAAGTAATTCCAGAGATTGATGTACCCGGCCACAGTCGTGCAGCAATCAGAGCCATGGATGCCAGGTACCACAGGCTGATAAAGAAAAAGAAAACACATGCAAAGGAGTTCTTACTGACGGACATAGAATCTATTGATGATGCTCTCAATCCTGGATTGGAGTCAACGTACAAATTCATTGAAAAGATTATCGTAGAATTGAAGAAAATGCATAAAGGAAATAATGAATTGAAAACATTTCACTTCGGTGGGGATGAAGTTCCGTTTGAAAAATGGGAAAGCTCACCTGCTTGTCAGTCTCTGATTGATAAAAATGTTGTTTCTTCATTCGATGATCTCATGGAGTATTTCGTTTTAAGAGTGGCACGGCTGGTAAAGAAACATGAACTCGACATTGGGGTGTGGCAGGATGGTGTGGTTCTACAGAAAAATGATCCACCAATACCAAGATCAAAGTTTCCCAATGACAATATCCTGGCATTTGCGTGGAAGAATATCTGGGAAACAGGGATGGCGGCTGATGCTTACAAACTGGCCAATGATGGTTATAAGGTGAAGCATTTATTTTGCTTACAAAATTTTGGAGGACTGCCAAACAAATACAGGAGTTGAATTTCACCAATGCATTAAGGCATGTTCCTTTATCACAATGCCCTCTCAATTCCATTTCTAATGAAGGCAAATACTGCCTGACCCTTTTTTTTCACTTGTGCAATAGGAAATTCATGTTTGCCATTGTGCCCCTGAAGTGTCCTCAAAATTGCCTTGGTGCCCTCTTGATTCCTAGGAATCCAAGACAGTAATCACACTGTTCCCCAAACACTGGTTCAGCCCCTGTACATATGTATCTGCAGCATTGTAAAATAAAGGCATTTGTATATTTCTTTATTACTTTATTAAGTGGGTAGCACACAAATTTTATCTGGTAAAAAAAAAGGTTACACAGCTCAAATGTGCTCACAATTTCGGTGAAATTCAAGTTGAGAGATCTTGATGTAATTATTGTAGTTGATATTTTTCAATTGGTAAGATTTTCAGCAGGTGGTAAGTATCCAATATCGGCAATATGCTGTGCTATATTAACAATTTGACCAAAGAAAACACAAATCAAAACACATGATTTAAAGACTTGAAATTGTTATAAAGAAACTGTTACGTTGTGAAGAATTGAATACACTATGGGCCATCTGATTAGGGAATAAACATTTAGCAATGCTTTTTCTCAGCAGATAGCTGTGATGTGCTGTTGATGTTATGAAGGTGGAGATGAGGCCAAGACATGTACATATTTAAATTAATTATTAAAATGTTAGTTGAAATCCTGAAAAATCATGACATTTTATGACTAAATTTTTGGGTTATCTGAACATAATTTAAGTGTTTTTACAAAACTCACCAAGTCCATAATTTGACTAAATGGAGATAAATGCATGTTTGATGTACTAATAATACTATTACTTATTGGTTCATTCATAGAATAGTATCTGTACAACACTATCTTACAAATAGTGTTATTGGTAGAATTGGTTTTAGGATATTATAATTATTATAATGCACTGGAAATTACATAATGTTATTTTTGTCAAACTGACATCGCATGGAGTTAGCAGGGTTTTGTGACAACACACATCATTTAAGACAACCGCTACAATTTAGAAAATGCCTGTGGAAAAATAAATAATATGGAGAAATAGTGTCCACAACATTTTCTATGACAATTTTAGCATAAAATATACTTTATTTGTAATAATAATAAAAAAAAAAAACACCTTGAAAAAAAATTAATCGATGGCCAAAAAAGTGCTATGGAGAATGAAAACCTCTGCAGCAATCTCCATGACTTTGCCGATTGCCATGAGCAATTTCATGGGTTGAATAGAGTTATTTGTAGAATTGGTTTTGTCACAGGTCTTAGATATTATAATTATTATAATGCATTGAAAATTACATAATGTTATTTTTCTCAAACTATCATCACATGGAGGTAACAGGGTCTTAAAGATGACGTGTGTGTTTCAGGTTGTCATGTCTCAGGGAACACATCTGTATTTTGATCACCCCTACGAACCAGACCCAGAAGAGCGTGGCTTGTACTGGGCTGCACGTTACGTAGACACCCGCAAAACTTTCATGTTCATGCCCAGTAACCTGTATGCAAACGCCGACGTCAAGATTACAGGAGAGGCTTTTGAAGAGGATGCTATCTCCAAGGCAGACGCTGTTAAACTGGAGAAGAGTGAAAATGTGATTGGTATGATTCTTCATCAGCTCAGAAAGACTTCTCGCAGGGATGAGAATTTCCCACCGATTGGCAGTTTCCCCGACCTTGTGTGATTGATTTTGACACTTGGTGCACCCTCCCTCCACTCAGTGGCTAAAAACACCCTCGCAATGACCTTCCTTTTTAGGTCTGACCTGTTCTCATTCCTGATCCAGGAATAAGATGGTTGCTAAGGAACTGTTCACAATTGTAAACATTTTCCTGTTTGTACAAAGAGTACTCATTTTCAGACCACACCCACCTCCAAAAAATTAATATGCTTAAAATTAGGAATTTTGTTTTATTTCGGTCAACATTTTAATGCTGGCCTTGATCCCTCTACCCGCTTCATCCACTTTGTAACAAAAATGTTGATAATTATTGCATATGTATATTGTAAATCATTAATAACTACTTTTTAAATTGTAGGAGTTAACACTGACTCCCAACATTGATCATCCGTAACAAAGCCTGTATGTAAACACATTTTAATTTGCAGGTATGCAAGGCCAGTTATGGACAGAACTGGTTAGAAAACCCGATCAGTTTGACTACATGGTGTATCCCCGCCTAATAGCACTGGCAGAGCGCGCGTGGCACAGAGCATCATGGGAGGATATTCCTGACAGGAGAGCTCGCAAGGAGCAGCAGTTGGCAGACTGGGAACTGTTCACCAACTCACTGAGTCACAGAGAGTTTGCCAGGATGGATGCTCTGGGCATTGCCTACCATCTCCCACCACCAGGAGCTAAGTGAGTAGGCTATATTATGTATACAGACCTGTTTACTATTATGATATTGGAGTAAAATGTACAATATTCAGGTACTTTTTACGATTGTACGCCAACCTAGTTGAAATTATGATTTAAAAAAATAAAATAAAAATTTGTGTGGTGATCTTTTTTGAGTGTGATAGTTTCCTGTCTTAACACCGCTCAGATGAGAGTAATTTATGTTGACAGTATTTCTGGTGGGAAGACTAAAATGGCAGAGAAGTGGAAATTTACTCACTTTGTTCTTGTTGATTTTACTATTTTATTTTACTGTGATTTTACTTTTTTCATCTTATGGGGTAAACAGGTGTATGTATATACATGTTTTTAAAACTTTTAGTACTGATTTAGTGTCAGTGGTTTAACCCTGATTCAAAGCTCTATTTTATGATGCTGAAAACAGAAGTTGAAATATCAACAACAAATCTGGCCTTGGAGTCTGGATGTAAAGCTGAAACTAAATTCTAGACTACAAGTTCCTGCTGTTTATATAGAGCTGTCATATTAAACTTCTGGGCCTTGTCATATTAAACTTCTGGGCCTCGTCATATTAAAATTCTGGGCCTCGTCATATTAAACTTCTGAGCCTCGTCATATTAAACTTCTGGGCCTCGTCATATTAAACTTCTGGGCCTCGTCATATTAAACTTGTGGGCCTCAAGTCCAGAATCTAAAAATGTTAAATTAATGGCGTTCGGTCATATATATCAATACCGGAATCTAAAGTTGAAAAACAAAAGAACAATGTCATAAAATATGAATTAAGAACAAGCTATTTAATTAGAATCGTACTTGAAAGTATAATTATTTTTCTGTAATGTTTTCAATGTTATAATCATTTTGTATGGAATATGAATAAATTTGTTATTAATGAAATTCTGGATTCTGTTACATAATTCTGCGGTCATAAAAAATTTACCCATAAAAATGAACATAACAAGAGAAAGACTGAATTATCAAATCACTAACAATATAAAGTAAAATGTGTGTTGAGATCAGGACCATCAAAAGGTGAACGGAAAGCTATGAATAGGTGAATTTTCAATTTGTAATATGTGCACACTGATGCTATCAAGAGTGGTCTTTATAGACAACTAATTACTATTCCAGGCACAGCGGACCACTGCCCTAGCGCCCTCCCCCCCCCCCCCCAACCTTCCCCAATAATTCTGAATCAGAAGCATTACTAGAAGTGAATCAATAGAGTGAGAAAGAGAAACAGTATTACCTTGGTAACGGGTAGCATAACCTGTATCCACTTGAAACTCAGTGCTTCGTGCCTAGATCTGTTAACACCCCCCAACTCCCACCCCCAATATTCACTTGCTTCTGCAGTGCCTGTATTCAGGGTGGTTGTAGCAGTTTTAACTGTTGTATTTAGAATATTTATTTTATAATATGTTTTTGTTATTTTTTGTTATAGACTTTGTAAGAAGACAAGAAAACTGGAGGCAAACTGTGCATATCCTGGTCTTCCAATTGAATTAAGCCTAGACAGAGGTAAAACTTGGGTCACATACAACAGTTCATCTGTAGACACGGGTCAAGCAGCTGTTGTCATACTAAGGACACGGTAAGGAACAGTTAAACATTCTGGAAACATAAACATTTTTTGGGTGCATCAATTGATGTTTTGATCAGTTTGTTAGAATAGTGAGATTTCATCTTGCCATTGCATTTCTGATTTAATTCCTTTTGATATTTAATTAATATCAAACAAATTTTTGTTTCTGTCTCTTATTTCTGTTAATGATGAATAAAATTGGAAATTTGTATTGCTTTTTGACACCATTTAATCAAATCCAGTGTCTGTATTGTAAATTAAGAAACCAACAAAGCTGCAGTCTTGAATATATTTTTTTTATCTTTGTACTTTTACTCTTATCACCATATAATTTTGTGTAAATTTATTTTCAGCTCTGCTGATTTGAAACGCTGCAGTCGACAAATAGAATTCAAAATACTTTCATCTTGACAGCCATGTGAAAATGACCATGACATAACATTGTGCTATGTGTGGAGAGGCTTGCTCAGTACATGTTATAGCAGAAATGACTATGCAATAATATCAAATCATATATTGGATAATCTAAAGGAAAGATAGATAAAGCACTATCTACTTAAAATTTCTCTATGATGAACATAGTACCAGTATGCTATAGCTGCAAGCTTGCATGATGTTTACCATACTGGGATGGTTGGAAGCGTTTGTAGAGTGATATGACTAACAAACATTTAAGCTATGATGAAACAGCCAGCTGAAAGACTAACCTGGCTTCGACCTATATTTATGTCACTAATCATTCAAATGATTAAAATCTGGAGAACATTTGTGTTATCACAGGCTGATCCAGAAGACTAAATGTTGGTTTTGGGGTAGGAGAAGACATTTTTCCAGTGCTTGCCCAACAATGAAAATGCAATAAAATCCACAACCTACTGGATCTACTCCTGCAATAATACTTACTAATCTCTGATGTTATGAATCTCACTGTTAGTAGAACTTCTAGGAAAATCAATTGTTCACTTTTGGATACAAGCAACACACATTAATCAATGTCTCTGTCTCCAAGACAAATGCAGCATTTCAAAAAACTCAAAGATTTATTTTAAGTTGAGATATGATCCGAAAATTAATATTTTAAAAAGCTAATTTTTATGTGTCCTCTTCATTTTTCTTAGAACGTGACACAGAATGTATACCAAATCTGTTGCTGTATCCAAATGTGAAAAATGTACTTACTTTTGTGAGCTAAGAAGCTCTATATATATACATTGAATACTCAGTTAACAAAACCAGTATTAATACAATGCACGCTTTCCAGTATCATATGCTAATCCACAGATGATTAATTTTTTCCAGTTAATAACCAGTTTTCCACATTAGTAAATATTCAGTTTGTATTTCACTCTGTATAATGATTAAAGTATGTATAACGAAAGTGACAACAAATGTTAATAAAAGTTGGGTTGGGTAAACTATGAAATGTTTTTGGAGCAGAGTTGTTTCCCTGGCCATTTTCATTGTAGAATCTAATTCATGTAGATTGTTTTTTTTTTACCTAGCTTAATGTTTAATGGCAAAAATTAAAAAACCTTCCGCCAAACATAATTTTTATGATATTAGGTGTATTTCCGTTATACTAAAACTAATATTTTTCAGACTGCTGATTGAAATAAGACATCCAAAATATGATCTGATACATGAGTATAGTCATATAAGGAAAATTAATTTGTCTATAAAATTGCACTCATTTTGACTATTTTTTGGAATTTTTGCGATTTCCTGACAAACATTATACTACATCAAAATTTACACTGGATTTCGATTTGACACACAAATTGATCATGGAAACAACTGCATTCCCACCTTTTCCAAAAACCTTGTTTCCCAACCTTAATTTGTTTTCATTAGTCTATTTAAAACTTGTGAAAAAAACTCACACAAAATCAACATTGTTATGGGTAATAAATAAAATATCAAACTAGATTCCATTTTCATATCAGTTTTATGTATCTTGTGAAATAATTTTAATATATCCTGTTAAAGTTTATGACAAATTAAATGGTAATGATATAAAATAGAAGTTCAATATTCTATAATTTTTATATAAAAATAAGTAAATGCAAGTACAATTAAAATACAGTTTAATGAAAATGTAATATTTTAATGTTATTAAGGAACCACTCATTTGCACAACCATGAATTGTAACTAGAGGAGCCCATCAAATATATAAAATATTTTGTATCAACATTTGGATTGGATGAAATAAAAAAAAAAGTTGAAAGTGTATGTGTAATTGGATAATTCTATAGTTTCCACACCCTCCATTGATTATGCGAGTGGAAGCACTTTAATTGCACATTAAACCATATTGTTACAGTTTCAGTGCATTGAAATAAATATTTGTTGAGATTGTGTCTTGTGTGGTTTGTTGTGAAACTTCATCTTAACCATTGTGCAGATAGACCTGTACCGTATCCCATGTTATAACTGTGATGCCTCAAAAGGAAAATATTTTCAGTTGACTGATCCATCAAAATAAAATCAAACTAAAAACGCCAAGACAGCTTTGGTCATTATTATATTAAAACCCTATAACCAACATTTGTATATGTAGTTGTTAAATTCCTATATTATTTTTACCAAGAAAATACGAGTGGGAAATGGGTTCTGCCCTGTACCATTTGTCGTCCAATTTTGTTTGCTGACGTAAATAGTGAATATGTTGCATATATGAATGAGATGAGAGTGCTTTTAAAAAACAAAAACAAAAAAACAAAACAACCTGTCCAGAATCTTTGGCTCTTGATATTCCATTAATAGTCATGTCCCCTCCCCCTTTAAAAGTTTCTGAACTTTCAAATGTCATGACTTAGTAAGTGGCACTGGGATATGCCCACCTTATTTTATGAGTTTTTAAATATGTTTAACAAGACTATTTTAAGCAGTTAGGCCTGAATCCTCATCTTTTATATATGGGGTGCCAAGTGTAAACAAATTAAGCTATTTTAACCCATTTTTCTGCACATTTAATTTATATGTGTTTACTATATAATAAATAAAAAATATGTACCAAATATTTATTAAATAAATTATTTATTAAATCTCTGCAATATATATTAAATATTTCCAACATA
>JAULBS010108289.1:0-15342 GCA_032355785.1 Symmetromphalus regularis | reverse complement strand
TCAGTTCAAATAATAATGCCAAACCATATTTTAAAAGAATATTGGTATATTATTATGTAATTTTAGCTAATAATGATATGACATGGTATGTATTCAGTCATGCACCCCATTTTTAGAAATGGCCTAAACGGTAGTAAACCTCATTACTTATCTTTAAAACAGTGTTCTGTAATGCGATGTGATAATTTCATGTACGACTAATAGTAATAATGAAGCAAAAATGTACGACTATTTATTATCAGTAATATGTCATTTTGTTATATAAAAAAAAAAGTATTTTTAATTTACTGATCAAATTGTATCAGTTTCCGACCACAAGCAACACTGTTACTGTTAGTAACAGTAGACCCACCACGTGAATTTGAAAATAGAGTTGATTTTGTTTTAAATAATATCAGGACCATAGACAGGGGGGATCGGACGATGCCACCCCACCCCAAATGCAGGATTGAGAGTTCTGCTAAAATGAAATATATATTTTTATAAATTTTGGTAACACCCTCTCCCATCTATGGTTCTAAACATGCTGGCTACTTGCCAGATTATAGACTATCATATTTAAAAAAATTAGGGCAATGATCACGAGGAATTTGATTTAAAGTAAAAACAACAACAATGAGAAACAGCATCAATTTTATTTTATTTAAAGTAATTATAAATATACTATCTTCATTGGTCAGATTAGTCTCTGGGACTGCAGCAATGCATATGAGGAATTGGATTTACAGTAAAACAACGAGGAACAAACATTTTATTTTAAATAATAAACTTATGTTTATTATATATTGAAAGGTGTAGAAATTGTTCACACCTTTTAATAATTCTGGATGTTTTGTTTTTAAATTAATTTAATAATATTACTTTTTGGGTGCGGTTTTATCTAGGCTAGGTGCAATTTTCACCATACAATTTGGTGCTGTTTTGTCCAGTTTGGTGCCATTTTCGCTATAACCAATGCCTTTGAGTTGTCCTCAAAATTGGCTTGGTGGCCTCTTGATTACTAGTAAACCAAGGCAATAATAAACACCTAAGATCGACCCCTGTTGTCAGAAATGTTTCTATTCAAACTATGAAAAATATCAATAGGTATGTACATGTCTTTGAAAATTTGTTAAATTTTGTACACAAAACAGACTTGTCCGAGTAACATGTTTAAAGAATTAATGTTACCACACCTTTTAGAATACATACATAATTATTAATTCGCATGAATGTTTTTTATTATTAATTTATTATTACCCTATTCCTATTTTAGATAAATTTGTTAAAAACATAGTTTCAATATTTAATGTATTTTACAGTATGGCACCATGGTGTCCTGCATGCAGGAGTTTCCAGGACACGTGGGAGTCATTTGCCAAATGGGGTCGTGATCTGGACGTCAAGGTTGGAATAGTTGATGTCACACAGAATCCTGGTACGTGAAATATTTGCTGGCTTTCTTGAACAGCTAGAATACAGTCATGTGACTAATTTCCTACTGCAATTTTTTGTGTTATTTCATATCCAGTGCTCAGCCTGTCGGTAGCCAAAATCGTCAATTGCGATAAAAAATACAAAAGAGGCGACAAAATGATCAATGTGGCGAAAACTTATGGCGATTTTTAATAGCTTTTTTAACTGTAACGTTCTTGTAACATTTTTAACAAATAAACTGAAAGAATGTGAGCAATAACCAAAACTAAAGAGTGTTAAAGTCTGTAACTCACATTGCTTGACTCTACATTTGGAATCCACATCAAAAATGGCTGGGTAAGCTCTAGTATATGTACACCATTCATTGATAGATAAAAACTTATTGTTGCGATTTTTTGTTTAATGTGGCTAAAAAATTATGAAAGTGGCAATTTTTAAAAATCACTTTGGCGACAAATAAATGTTTCAGGCCAAGCACTGCATATCCATTTTAATTATAATGTAAATATAAAACTGCACACACCAATGCTAAAGGATGCTAATGCCAAGTGCTATAATGAGATTGTGGACATCTGTTTCTCGTTTCTGTCACAGAGGAAGGATCTTTTAATGACACCCCAGCACATTGGTTAATCAACAACTATTCAGTATTTATGACTTGTGGTTGCCATAAGAAACCCACTAGTGTCATATAGATATAGGCTTTTCTTTTCAGTTAATAGCAAGTTGACCAAGGGGTCTTCTTGTCATAAACAATGGCATGTGTACCTCTGTGGTCCAGTGATAGGATATTAGACATTCAAGATGAAGACAGTGTTTCAAAACCTATCAGAGGCTGGCTTGTACTTGATTACCTATCAAAATTACCAAATGTTTCACATCCAATAGCCAATGAAAAAAAATATTTAAGACTATCGTTGTTAAACAAAAAAAACAAAAAAGTGTTATTAATAATTATTTTCCTTATATTTAAGAAAGCATTTATATGAAGAAAAAAAAATTAAGGTATTTATTTTGTTTTGTCATGTTTTAGGTCTAAGTGGAAGATTTTTTGTCACTGCATTGCCTACAATTTATCAGTAAGTAAAAATAACTTAGTCATTGTTATTAACATCACAAGCACCATGACTGATGATTTAAAAGTTATGCTAGCACACATTAGTGGGGTAACAAATTTTAAAGTACTTCAAGACACCACTGTAGCAAGGAATTTGGATTGGAGTGAATGCAAGATGGCATCCAGGCTTTGAAATAAATTGAGGACGGCCATTTTGTGGTAAACTGTAAATGAGTTGTCTTAAAAAAATTTAGTGCCTGGGAATCAGGCATCAAAGTTAACATTCTGAGCTAGGCACACTGCAACTGAAGTGAAAAAATTAGATGCAAAATATTTATTTTGGGAGTGCACACTTTAATGAATTTGGAAAAATAAACTTTGACAATTCTATATTGGGTATCATGTGCAAATTGCTGATATTAATTTAGTATGATTGTCAAGTAGATTGATACAAAACAAACAAAACAGAGCTATCTCTCCTAATAAGTAGTTACATTATTAGTTCGCTGGAAAGGTGTGTGTAGAAATCATCTAGCCCACGGGTCGGACAGATTTATCTTGCCCTTGGGTCAGACAGATTTTTCTAGTACCGTGCAAAAGCTAGATAACCTTGTCCAGTGGGCAAGAAAATTATTATATACACATGTGCTAAACATAATACACAAACATTTCTGCTCGTATGCCATCAATTAATAAATTGTCAACATTGAACTGAATACATTTTTATTTTTCATTGTAATGACTTAAATATTTTTTAATTCCCGTTTAGTATATAAGTTTTAACTGTACTGTATCCCTGTTTCATTATTTGCACATCTAGAATGCCTCCCATCAATGATCAAGACCTACTGAGTTCTCCTCAAACCTTTATATATAAGGGTGTCATTAAATACTTTTCTATCAAAAACACAATTAATTAGCACATTCACATTGCAGACCAGTTGAACTTGAATGGTTATGATCTCACTGCAGTCACTTATTGAATTTTCAGAATAAACCACAAACTTTTCCCCTTATCAGGAAACAGTTTGTTTTTAAAATCTTGTTAACCACAATTCCTAATCAGTTTAACTTGATAGCAAGTGCTCATGGTTTGTATAACAATTGTGTAACAATTTCTGAAACTTGCATTACAATTGACAATGTGATACCAAACAAAATGTTATCTTCTTGTTGTCTGATTACAGATTATGACCCTTTATGACATGATTATTTTTCTCTCCATAGTGTAAAAGATGGTGTATTCCGCCAGTATGTTGGCTCCCGATCTGAAAGTGACCTGATTGGCTATGTTGATGACAAGAAATGGAACGATTATGAACCTGTTTCTGCAGTCTGGAACCCCAATTCTATACAGTAAGATCAGTTAACATGTTCAAGCTGCATTAAGTCATTGTTATAAATGCATTGATTACCTATTAAAGTAATATAATGATAATACAGCTATATTTGACACTTAATGGATTCTGAATAATGTACTGAGGTATTATTAAAAATATGCTCTTATTTCATTGGTATTAGACCAGTAACATGATATTCTTTATCCTTTTTCCTTAGCTTTTATATTCCAGTTGTCCCCCTTTACTCAGCATTACACAGCTTGAACTAACATGTAAAATAATTTTATCTTGCTATGTAAAATTTTCGTATATATATACTTAATGAAATAAATTTCTTTCTTTGGCACAATCAAAAGCCAGTTATCAGTTGAGATAACAAGGTGTGCACTTCATAATCACCCATGGCGAGTCAAAATAGTTTTTGTCAAGTAAAAACCTTAATGTGTGTGTAGCCCACCTGGCAACCGAATATTTTTGCATATGGAGTAATGTTTGTAAGCGATTGGAACATTATTTTTTATTTATTGTTTTCAACTGGTTTTCTTTTTGTATCTGCGCAACCAAACCCATATAGGACATAATAACGACCACATCCTCAGTCTATCGAACAGCGTAAATCCATTCGGAGTGCCTCGGCCAATTTTGATTGTTTTCACAAAATCTGGGCCACGTAAAAATATTTGTATATATATATATATATATATATATATATTTATCTGTTCTACTTTAGCTGTGATTAATGTGTATTCATTCTATCATGTCTTTTCTTCTTTAGCTCTATTTTATTGTATATTAATTTTCTTATCTTTTCTCCTTTAGCCCTATATTATTGTATATTTTATCTTTTCTCGTTTTATTGTATATTAATTTTATCTTATCTTTCTTTCTTTACCGCTATTTTATTATATATTCAGTTTATCTTAATGTCTTCTTTATCACTCTCCATTTTATTTTTTACTGTTATTAATTTTTCTTCTCTGTTCATTAACACCACTCTTTTAATTGCATACCAATTTTCTCTTTTTCTTTACTTTTTTTTCAGAATGTCAACTGTTTCGTTGTTTTTTAAAATCGCCATGATGATTAGAGTAAGTATCATCAGCATGTCTGCTTTTATAGTGATATTAATTTTCTAACTAACAGTGAGAATTGAGTTCTGAATATTCAGGTGAGTCTAAAAGACGAGAACTAGCTAAAATCACCCAGGACTTTCTAATGTCAGTAACATATGTCTGATAGTGATAGTCTTAAATATTTGTGTTTTATCTGTAGCATGTGGTATGTTTTGCTAGATTAATATGGGTGTCTTTAGATGTGAAAAAAACGTATCCTTATGAATCTTTAATTTTTTTCCAAAAATTGCACATTTAAACATAGTTACAGTTTGCACTTCCATTTGCTAAATGTTACAGTAACTATGTTACATAATTACCTTAAACAATCAAAATACAATTTATAAAGTTGTCATTTTGACTTAAATAAAGGAAAACATTTCTTAATATCGTGTTTAAAGTTATTTTTCAAGGTACGGCATGTCGTTGTAGTAGAGTATTTTGATTTGTATTAAGATTGATCTACCAAACCTGATCAGTTGGTTCTCAGGTTAATTAATGTCTTTAACAAACACTATGAGATTGGAGTATATTTTAATCTACTGCAGGCCTGGAAATAATTATTTTAGTTCAGCTGGTCAAAATGTCCAGCATGAGTCAGTTTGTGCCGGACCATAAAGGAAATGTTCCTGACATACAGTTTAATATGAACAATGTAAACAAAATACACAATTTAGTTTTTATGGTATATGCTTTTTATTATTTAATTCTTCAGAATTTATTCAGCAGACACAAGCTGCATCAAGTTGACTTATACAGAAATGTTATTTTTACTAAAAGTTAAAACATGAGTGTTGGACAAAATGACAGACACAATTAACTTTTGGACTATCAAATCTTCCAAAATGACAAATTTGTACTGGTCAATGTCCTTGACCACCCACTTATTTTCAGGCTTGCTACTGTAGTGTTACTTGGTCTGTTTACTGAATGATGTGATTTTTTTCAGTCTTTCTACAACACCATGGTTTCAGAGTATGGCATTCCAGAATGGGGTTGTTACTTGATATTTGCTGTAATGACTATTATAGCTGGTCTCTTTCTCGGACTGGTATGTATATGATGCTGTGTATGTTTAGATGAAAATAATTCCTTTATTCAGGACTGTTCCAAAAATAAATTTACATATATATATGTATAACGTATTTGGATTGTGGGTTCAGAAGCATTTGTTGTCCACCACACATACAAATAAACAAAAACAAGTGTTATTAAATTATTTGTTCTCATTATTGTAAGTATTGTTAGCCATGCATACCCCTGACAATGGAATGTGTCCTCTGAATAAGCTCCAGCCTTCTGTGTTTTGTTTGGTCCAACATACAACAGTCTTGTAGCAGGACGGTAACTCTTTAAGGTTCAGAAGTAGCACGACAGTAACTCGCTGCATCCTTTGATGATTTCGTTAGGATTAATATCGTGGGGGTCGTTTCATGAGATGTGTTTACAAAATTTATATATGTATAAGATTAGTGCAATAAACTATTGTATTTTTTTAAAGAAGTTTTTGTTGGTTGTTTTATGTAAATAAATGAGTTGAGATGGTATTAAAAGATTGTTTATTTGCTAAAAAATATACTTTTATAGGCAAATATACATATTAATAATTAACAATATAATATGGCATTGTGGGGAATGGTGAACAGAATTAATAGTAAAATAATAAAAACAGAATCAATATTAAAATAATAAAAACTACAATAGTGAATACATCATGTAACTATATTATCTGCTTTGTGAGTTGTAGCAGTGGTTAAATATTTACAAAGTTTAATTAGCTGTTTTACATTGTCACTGGACAATAGTTGAGTCAGTTTAAATGTTTATTGTAATAGTAAGGTTTAATATATGTATCTTCTATGGTACTGTAGAAAGGATGTACTAAAACAAAGTGATATTTCTCTTCTACTACATTCATATTACAAAGGCTACATGTTCTATTATTCCTGTCAGTTTTGTGGTATCTGCCCCTTTCTATAGAGAGATTGTGGGCAGACAGTCTGTAATATTATTTACTCAAAATATGTTTATATTTCAGTGCGATAGGTTTCTGGAGATAAGACTGGAGGCAATAATTATTAACAATGAATTTGTATAAGAAACACTTTGGAGATTTATTATGTGTTACTAACTTTTGAGATGGCCACACCAATTAAACAGATTACGCCCATTGTTAGCGTTGATTGCCAACCTGGAAAATTCACACGACGGTAACTTCAATTTCTGGCTAAAACTCAGTTACCATCCTGCTACCTAACCAGTCTAATATTCAGAGTTACATTCGACTAAAGCTAAATTTTAATTTTATCGGTGTTCTATTAAAATTAAAGCTCTTGTGAACAGGTTATGAACATTATGACAAAACTATGTCCATTATCAAAGCTTGCTAGTACAAAACTTATTAGTTTATATTTAGTTAAAAAATAGACCTCAGTCAAGAATGACAACAACCAAAAATAGAAATGCATTTATGTCTTTGTTTTATTTAGTTTTTCTTTATATATATTATTATTACACATAATTTATATAAAAAAATAAAGTTTTAAAACATTTATTTTCTTCAGCAGTTTGCTGAAGCTTTATACCCATTCTGAATGTATTCTATTTTCAAATGTTCTCTTTAAATGTGTACATTATTTGTGGCTTCAAATGTTACCTACATTAGAATGCATCCTTGATATCTAGGAATTAGATTGTTTAAACGTTTGGAGTTATACTCCTTGGCACTTATATTTTTGGTGGAGTAATTTACTTGTTAAGTTTGGATAGTTAATGGCGGAGAGGCATTTGTAATTTTGTTATGTACATGGGCGTAAATCCTGGGGTTCACATACCCCACCCCTACCACCACTTTTTGGACCGGGGGAAAGCCTATGTAATTATACCCCCACTTTTTGCTTCGAAAAACTGAAATTAAAATGCCTAAATAATAATCTACTAATATTTCTCTTTATTATATCAGTGTAACACTTACCCGTGTTGTCCTAGCGCAAATATAGTCATACTCAAGTACACAATGGGTCTATAATGGTGTCAAACAGGTGGGGTGAGGGTGGGCAGGAAGACAGTGGGATGGTCCGTCCCCCACTTTTTGGACAGGGGGGGATGTTCCGTTCCCACCACTTTCAGGAACGGATTTTCGCCCTTGGTTATGTAGTAAAATTGTTGTGATGAGATAAAACATTACCTCTACATTTATTACTGGAAGGGTCTGTAAACAAAATACAATGAATCATATGTATATGACATAATTCCATTGATAAACTGCTTGTTTAACATGAGCTTTGCCTGTTGGTTTTGTTGTCTTCAGATGCTCATAATAATAATTTATGTGAATATCTTGCAAAAGTTGTAATTTATTTTCTTGACAAATTACATTTATCCTTTTCAGATAATTGTGTGTTGTTGTGATTTAATGTATCCACATAAATACCGACCTGTTCATGTGGTTGACCGACCTGGTGACGAGAGAGATCAGGTAAGATAACTCTGCTCAAATGATTACGCAATGTAACCTGAAGTACCTGTATAAATACTAACCAATGAGTACTGAATGGTATTGATATACCGATAACCCACCACACCTCTTAATAACTAAACCCTTGCACACTGATTCAGAACTATCTGCTGCTCCTTTTGTACTTTTGAGAAAAACCTGGAAAAAACAAGGGTAAAGCACTGACACATAATTGCCACACTTGGGTTTAACTTACAGTGTGAATCATTGTTTATGCTGTTTATGTAAATCGCATAGTGAAAATTTGCATTTCTACTGTGAATGCTCTTGAAAAACTTGTTCAATTTCTGAATGCGAAATAGTGGCTACCCTGTTATTTGCAAATAAATTATAAAAATAATTTTAAAAAATTCTATAATTTTAATGTGCCATCTTAATATACACATTTTTTTTTTTTTTTTTTTAGGATGATGAATCAGATATTTTGGATGACACTAAACCCAGTCCTGATGATGATGGTGATGCAAACAGAATCCGACAAAGAAATTTAAATAAATCATCTGAATGATATTTCTACTATCTAGATGTTTTTCAAGTCTGCTGAATGCACTTCGATTTCCTGCCAATCATTTTCATATGTATTGTATTGACTGTTCACATTTTAAAATATTTTATCACTGAATCCAAAAATGCCCGTTTTCTTCATGTTTGCCTCCAGTGTGTATTCTATATGTGTTACCATCTTTTTATATGTATCAAATATTTGTCACTTTGTATAATTTATGCATGACAAAGATTTTGATGTATTAAGTTGGGGTATTATTTTGAGGTCGTCCCTGAAGGAAAGTGTCTCAAACCATGTTTGTATACTTGACATTCCTTTATGTAAATCACTACATGTGTATTCCTTTGTGCTGAAGGCAACACATTTTAAGCTTTTAAGATACACATGTATTTGTTAAAACAATAATTACATGTTATATGCATTTATAATTTTGAATAATATGATTCCCTCTTTGTGAACCCCAGGTATCCAGTTTTAATTGTTAGTGCTTCACACATCTTAACAGGTAGTTGAGAGCTACTTGCAGTGACCAGTCGTTCTGGTTTATCAAAGGCTATGGCATGTGCTGTCCTATCTGTGGGAAAGCACATATAAAAGATCCCTTACTGTTAGTTGGAAAGAGTAGCCTTTGTAGAGGTAACAGGTTTCCTCTAAGGACCATGAATCATAAAACTGCATGTGTCTGACACCTACAGTGCTGCCGGAACAATTGTGATATTGGGGTGGCAGACTAATGATTTTCTAGGGCTAGTGGATCTGTAGGCATGCTCCCCCCAGGAATATTTTGAAATGTAGATACTGGAAAAACAATTTTAATGGCTTCTGGACATATTATTGGGGTGGCATTCGCCCGCCCAGTTCAGGTGGCCATGCACCTAATAGCGAATGAAAAACAAATGTGCTGAGGTGTAGTTAAACAAGCATCCTTTCCTTTTTCTTTACCCCTATATTATTCTGAGATACATTTTTGAAAATAACAGTTTTATCATTCAGTTTATCCTAAGTAAATCTAATATATTTAATATGTAGTTCCAGTTGAATGTCTTTCTTTGTTGGTTATGACTGACTTGGAGTTGGCAGATGAAAATACTGCTGTTTTAAAACTACTTATCTTAATTCTGTTTTTGTGCTTGTCCAGAAAATGTAATATTGAAGTTTTTCAACTTGATCTCAAAGATAAGACACTGTACCATATATTTTTGCCTATCTGTTTGTTACATGTATATACATGTATATATTGTTTTTGTTAATTGTTGGATATATAAAAATGAGAACTTCCAACATGTAAATCAATTTGATTGAATTGTAATAATTCAAAGACATGTTAGGTCCAAGTGCAGTAATAATAAATGGAAATGTTTAAATAACCTGTCAAGTACCTGTTCTCTCCCAGTGTTAAATACTTTGGCCTTTAGTGCTTCAAACTGGTTATCTTTTCCACACATATTTTAGGTCATAGATGAAATAGCCTGTTAAACACTTTTGCTGCATCAACACAGTTAGATGCCACCCTATGCTAGGATGTAGGATCGATTTCACCTAGTTGACTTTTTTGCATCTGGATTTTTTATTCCATCAGTACCCCACAGTTTCTTTTTGAATGTGGCATCGCCTAGGTTAAAACTTAGATTTGAGAGAGCGTGCCAAATAATTTGGTTTTCACTTAGAAAAATGTCTGAAGTGATTGCTTTAGTTATTAGTGTTTGTCCTTGTTATGTTTACTGTATGTATAGCAGTAACGGTCTTCCATAAGTTGATTGAGTCTGTATGCAACCAATATCTCTGTCAACTTTCAGCATTTGTTTTGTCAAGAATTTGTACTTTTCAGTGTATAGATAAAAAAGAAAAAGTTCCACTTTTTTCCTACAGAATAGCAAGAAACCAAGATAAGTGTCTACAGCTCTGTTTTATTCCCTCTTTTCAACATCTATGTCCTTAGTCCTTTTTAATGTGGTTGTGTTTTCGAGGGCCATTTTCTTGCTTCAATTTGAAACTTTCATTACATATTTGTATTTGTAATATGATTTGTTTTAAAAACCAATACTTAAATATAGTTAAGCACCATTGCTTCTGTTTCACGGCAATATGATGATGAGTGTTTCTGTATATAAATGAACAGACAGTATTTTCAATCATTATAAATACATGTGTACTGTTTGTCTTGTTTTGTACAATAGTGTGTGTAATGAAACAACTTTTTACTAAATGAAAAAAAAAATCTATAATTTGTGACTACATTATTATGTAGTTTTGAGTATTTTATTAGGCCACTTTCATATGTAAGTAACTAATAGGTTATGGAAACCTATGGATTAAACGTGTTAAACCATTGATCATCTACATTGTGCATTTTACATGTGTGTGTTTTGATAATCCTAGGTAAACATAGTACAATTGGATATATAGCTTGTATAAAACTGCTGTCGGGGTTGTTTTTCTGTGGGTTTTTAGTGCATTGTATAAAAAACTGTTGACCCAATATTTCAATATAACCCTGTATTATATAACCCAAACATAAGAAATAGACCATTAAGTTTGTTGCTTGTTGAATATGTATATTATTGAAAACAGTTTGATTGGCATTTGCACAGCTTTATTATCTCTCAATTTTTATATCTAGGGTTGTCACGATTGCATGAGTGTACAGGGTGTTGTTTTGTGTAGATCCTATAAACAAGAAAGTTCCTAAGTTACTTAAATATTCACATTTATTAGAAAGCATATTCAGTCATTATGTGAGTTACTCTACAGTAAATGTTCATGTTTCAACACGTTTCTTATAGGCCATGGAAATCCTGCAAAGTGATGGAATTTGTAAATAGCATTTTCCTGAGCATCAAAGTAATGGAATTTTTTATTTGGCGCATTCAAGGTCAAGGGAAATGAAGATTGTCTATGATTGTTTTAACAATTAATGCAAAAAGATGTAAATTGATAGAGAAATAAACATTCATCATAATTTACATGTAGGCCTATATTGTACATGAATATATTAATTTCTGGTTTGTAAAATTATGAGATTAAGTTAAAGAAAAATCATGAATAATACTTGGAATTTGGTTGATGTGGGTCTAGGAAACCACTACAGACTATTTGAACTGTATTGTCGCTAAGTTATAAGACATCACCATTGTCTGTTTGAAATATTGGCATAGGAGGTATGGATCTACAATTTCATCTAAAGTGTGCATATCCATTTGGGTTTACCTATTAATGATGTATGTTTAACTGGAATTGTTTCCTGTAATAAGTACCAAGCAAACATTTAAATGTGACAACCCTACTTATAACTGTACAGCACAAAATAATATACCAAAGCACAATAGCTACCTTTCTTTATTACTTGGTATGCATTATGTAATGTTGATGCCATGTTATTTTAACTCACTAGTTTTATCATAATATATAGATCAAGATGTATAAAAATGTGGTGTTTTGGCTATAAAATATTTACATTTTTGAAATATATTTTCCAATTTGGTAAAAACAAATTTCTCTTTTGTAATGTGTTTTCCTTTTTTTATATTATAAGTCAGAAATTTTGTTTGATAGAAAATTGAATTTGATTTGTTACCCATTGTTATACCAACATGAATACAGGGCCATTAGTTTGTATTTGTAAAAAAAATTTAAAGGCTGTTTTAAAGATAATATTTTGAAGGTCACAATAAGGTCATTTATACAATTGATGTATCACCACCAAAAGCCTTTCATACACACATCATTTTACTTAGCTTATTCATGCTATTTGGACTAGACTTATAAATTGAACTTTTCTCTTTCTTTGAAATGTTTTGTTTTGGCAGTATTTAATGGTATAAATTTTATTTAATATTAAGAGATTGTTGACACAGAATTTGTTTAATTTTGTAAAATTTACAAATTAAAATTTTGTTTAACAAAAATTAGTTTTTATTTTGTAAAAGCAACTAAAATTAGTTCTGGTTTCCTAAATTTGTTTATAAAGCAATATAGTTTGATTTCATAAAAAAAGTGTTTTTTTTTTTAATACATGTCAAAGAAAGTTTATGTTGATTTAAAAAAAGTTATTACCAATTTAAAAAGAAAAAATTATCATGTGAGCAAATTTAATTTGATTTTGTAACATTGTTGTTTCTTACGAATGCATGCTGATAAATTCTCCTGTCATTTGATTTTTTCTATTATTTTAACCTTCTTCCTGTTCAATCAAAATTAACAAAAGTCAAATTATGCAACATTTTAAGAAGCATAGCAAAAGTACTTTAAAACCAAAGAAACAAAATTGTTCTCTTTTTGCCAAGACATCTTTCTCCATTTTCAAGGAACAAAACAAAGCATTTTTTGGTATCACTAGCATTTTAAGTTAAAAATTCAATGTTGAACTTTTCTATGAGAGGCATCAGACCATACAACAACACCCATTGCCACTCTTATCACAGGCAAATTCATTCATATGTTGACCAGCAAAGTAGTTAAGCTGTTGGACTCATGGCTGGTAGGTACTGGGATTCAATTTCAGTTGAGGAATGGGATTTTTAATCTTGATTTTGGTTCCAACCCAGAATGACTGCTCCTATAGGCTCAGTGGGTAGATGTACACAACTTACACCAACCAGTGGTCCACAACTCATTTATCAAAGGCTCTGTTACGTGGATATAACAGATCTCTTGCGACAATAGCAGGTTTCTTCTAAAACAGTCTGACACCTAATAACTGAATCGGATGAATAAACTGTGCTTGGGAGTCATTAAACTCCCTTACTTTCACAAAAAAATAAATAAAAATAAAATAAAATAGATAACTGGAATAAATTGTTTCTTACTCAATTTTTGCTTTATTAGCAGTGAATTATTTTTAAAATCTTATACTTAAAAATAGTATAGAAATAGATTTTTTTTTTCTAAATATTTGTAAAAAATTATCAAAGTAAATTCCTTTCAAGTTGACCATCTAACCTTTAAAAAAAAACAAATTTCGTTACTTTGCATTGAATGCTTTTGCTGTACTCCCTTGCTCCTTTAGTTTTTTGTTCCACTTCATAGATATGTAAGTTATGTATATAATATATTATTACTGGTAACTTATAGTTTATATATATGTATATCTATTGATGCCATTTTAATAAATAGTTTTTATTATTTTATATAGCTTTTATCTTATATATATATATATATATACACAGTGAGATTTACCATAGTTGCAAAGAAGTCATCTGATGCAAGTCCATGCCATTATCAAGTAATTCATACAAATTATGTATTTCAGAAATCACGAATTGAAATTGGTCTAACAGAGGGAGCGTTTTACCAAGTCTGATAGCCAGGCCAATTTTCAGTAGTGGATCCAGGGTGGGGGTGGGGGGATTCCACGGGAACGGGACCCTCTTTTTTCTGAATTTTTATTTTTTTACCATTTTCCAAGTGGAAGGGTGTGAAAATTAACCATGCACTCATCACTTTTAGACACCCCTTTCAGAAATCCACATTTGGACCTCCCTTTCGGAATTTCTACATCCGCGCCTGATCTTAAACCCCTTGCTTGTCTGATGTATTATGAAGATTTTGTAAATGTGATCATGTGTGCTTAGAGAGACGAGTCATGCAATATCCTAATCACTCGTCCATGTTTTAACTTGTTTTCTTGATTGTGTATAATTGTTAAGCTCGAATGTCTTAGCGGTATGACCTACATAAGTTCAAAATTATAGATGTGGGGTGATACCCTATTTGGACTTTTTTCAATTCAGTTATTTATTATAGTAAGCAAAAGCTTACTGGTACAAACAAAAATTACATTTGATACAGACGTGGAAAGACGAACAATTACAGAATTTCTATACTTGAAAGCATTTACAAAATATTTTCCCAGATTAAGTATTTTTACATTTGAACAATTAAATAACTGAATGAATTTAAACATTGAGGGTATAATCCAATAATAACGTTTTATATATTTTTTCCTTATGTACCTAAATACAAAACAACATAATACAAAATGATATTCATCTTCTACAATTCCATTATTACATAATGTACAAATCCTCTCAGACCTATTAATATTTTTATATCTGCCAGTTTCAATTGCTAAATTTTGTACAGATAGTCTTAATTTAGGAATACATACTTTATACTCAACAGGAATTGATTAAATCAAATAATACTGCATATTTAAATTACTAATTAAATACTTATGCAATGTGGAACATGTAACAGATGAATTCAGCAGATGAAAAAGATTCTGTTTAGCTTGATCAAATATCCTGGTTAAGTTTAAATTTACTATCATTGATTCATTCACATTCATTTCCTGTCTGTTCGGAATTTTCCATAACTAGTGATTTTTAAAATTAGTTTTCCCCTAAAAAGTGGAGGGACCATGGTACCCTGCACCCCTCCAGTCTCCGTGGCCTTTG
>JAULBS010108288.1:0-30625 GCA_032355785.1 Symmetromphalus regularis | reverse complement strand
TCCTCTAAATACATATGTCAGAATGACCATATGATTGACGTCCAATAGCCGCTGATAAGATAAAAAAATCAATGTGCACTAGAGGCGTCGTTAAATAAAACAAACTTTACTTTACTTTTTAGACCACATTTATTTATTAATAATCAGCTATTAGATGTCAAACACTTTGTTATTTTGGCATGTTGTCAAGTATGAGCCAGCCTCCAAAGGATTTTGAACTACAGATTTGAATAACATATGACCTTGGGGATCTTGTTTATCCTAGAGAAGAACATTCTTAGTATGGTTGCACACCTTTATAATTTGAATGTGAAATATAAAAAAAAAAATTGTGGTTTTAATTAGGGCATTTCCTTTGTAGGTATTGATTAATTTTTGAATTATTTTTCACTAATATTTTTTTTAAATAATTATTATAATATTTTAAAAAATTGCAAAATATGACATATGTAACTTTGTAAGTGCATCTTTAAAGAAAATGAATATTTAGATAACCCAAATCCTTTGTTGGTTTGTTAGCTGTTAGTTGTCAAAGATAGGCTGTTTGTGATACAAAGTCTACAGAAGAAGCTTGTAGCCATCACATGGTTACTCTTTACAGTTGGCAGCAAGGGGTCTTTTATATGCACATTCTCACAGATAAAACTGCATGTGCAGTTACACGCTGTCTTAAGAATGATTGTTTGGCACACAGATCTGACACGAATCTGATACATGTCAAATGGCTATAATATTAGGGCTGGCATCTGGATCTTATATGGAAACCAAAGTTGCACTGTGGTCCATTTTTTGGAATCAATCCAGATAGCGATTCATCCAGTGTTTCCATAGAAGCATGGTGTTCACCTCGCAGAAAATGCTCTTAATTTCTACCGAGTAGAGCAAAAAATTGATAAAGAAAGAATTGCATGCCAGTGAATGCTGGATGCAGAAGCAGTCCAAACACATCGTTTTTGGTATGAAAATGTTTTTCCTACCATAGCTGACATATATTGGATTCGTGTCGGATCCATGTGTCAATAAATCGCACTTTATGCTGTTAGCACATAACAAGAAGCAGGACCCATTTGCACTGAGTAACAAATTCATCCACTAATGCCTTGGGCAATTGACAAGTTGACTGGTTGAGTTAATAAAAGTTAGCCACTTCTGGATGTTTGATTTTCAACAGAAGCCATTTGTTGATTATCAGAAATACAAATTTGATTCATATACATCAATAAATTTGTTTTAAAGTTGATAATTCTACATGGCTAACATCTTATTCTTCTGTTATTCAACTCTTTCAATATAACTGATCTGAGAAAGAAAACAAAAAATTGCAATCTATTTTTTTGGAAAAACATTTTCTTATTGATTTTTATACTGGAATTGTATAAGATTGGTTTGGAAGATATATTCTCAAAGGATGGTTTGTTAATAACCTTCAAGATCTAAATATAAATCATTTTATTTTAGAGTGTTGAAATGCAGTTTTATGGCATCTGAATCATAAAAGTTTTGACAAATAGTCTAAAATGTGTGATCCAGCATCAGATGGGATTTGAACCATTATCTCAACTGTTGTGATTCGCAATGGCAGTTGGCAATGCAATGGCAGTCGGCAATGGTGCCCTATAATTGGTTTATGGAAGCATTGTACTGCCATTCCAAAAATATGAAAGTATGGTTATTTTCATTAAATTGGCATCAAAGTGCCATAGCAAAACAATTTAGCAATGGCAGTTGGTGTCATCATATGTATGAATTGCTGTCTTAACTTTGAATCATTTTTAAACCAATGATGTCTTACTATTTTGTGGGTTATTTTAGAAGGTTTTGTAGGTCAAGAGGGAAAAGTCATTTTCATTAGAGCTATTTTCCATAGGCAGTCATGTTGATGATAAACTCAAACAATTTCATTAGTATTCTTGTCAAAACTAGCCAATTTTAACTCTTATTTGTATGCTCTAAGATGCTTGAACATTTGAATAAATTAGATCATAAAACTAATACTATTCTCAGTGATGTATTACTGGTAGCTCAAAACAAACAAAAACATAGTGGAGAAAGTCTGTAGAATTTACTGAAGTTTCTTTCAAAAGTAATTATCTTATCTCCAGTATTGCAACCCAAGGGAGATAACCCACTCAACATACACATTTTACATTTTAAAGTCAACATTATCGTCCAAAAATCCGTCATTTCAGTCAAATGCCTGCCATTTCCAGTGTTTAACATTCCTCTCACACCTCCCTCCCCTAAGAACATGGCGACGGGGCTCTTATAAGATCCCCTGCCGGTTAGTCACCATGATGACACAGTTTGTTGCTGCAGTGATGGGGCATCAAAAAGTTTGACACACCAAGTGAAATTATGTCTACATGTATATTTTATTAAAAATAATTAAATAAATAAAATAGCCTGTCTAAATAGTTCAAATAGTTGAACTTTGAAACTACATACATTTTATAAAATTCTGTAGAATTATCAAAGGGATTATATAATCTAAATCAATAGACTGGGATTAGACCTATAGCAAAGCATGCCTTGAAAGATATCCTGTAGAGTGTAGGTCTAATTGATGGGGTCCATAACTCAGATGGGCAGATTAAACCAAACATTTTTATTTATTTATTTTATAATCCTGGAATCGATTGTTTGGTTTATTTTTTTCTCAGCTTTAAATGAAACAAGGATTTCCACCCAAACCCCAAAACAATGCAGTGTATCACATTTTTGAGATGGACCCTTAACACTGTCTATGGTCCCAGTGGTTTTAAATTAACATGTAACTGGGCCACACCAAAAAACTTAACAATAATTTATTTATATTCTTCTATATTATATAATATTTACTGGAATTTAATATGTAAATTAATAAATTTCTTACTATATTTTGACTGCAGAAAAATGGCAACAAGAACCATTTAGTCTTTTCTAGTCTGTCATAGTATACTTTAAAGAAAATCACTTCACAAAACGTGCAGTCTCTAATCAATTTTGAAATTAATTAGTGATCGATGCTAATCAAAATTTTAAAAACAAAATGTTCACTGTTGTTATCATTTGATTAAATAGTATGTTATAAAATAAAAGTCTTCTACCTTCAAACTTAATGCACTGAAAACTTCGTTAAAATATGACTTCAACATAGCTGTCTTTTACAGGAATAATGTTCATAATAAGTATGTCATTTAAATCTGAATATAAATTATGTATTTTAAAGGAACAATTATACTTCCTTTTATTTAAATTTACATTAGAAAAAGAGAGAAGTTTTGAGGATGTTCAATTCTGGTATTGGTGAATGTCAGTATGATAAATAGTCATTCATTAATAAGGCTATTCCACCCTCAGGTACATAATGCGGTGTCAGGGATCAGGCAGGCCAAATTAGAAGCAAATTATGAACCCTCAGGTGCAATTGCCCTGTCCTATATTTCATGTGTAATTAGAAATGATGTTGTTAGGTTTAACTTCCATCAGATTGCTTAATGCCATTGAGAAAGAAATTTCATATTGATTTCCCTCGAGTTGAACAGAAAATTCTTTTATGGTAGGATCAATTTCATGATTGTTTATATTTCGAGTTTTTTTTAATCATTGTTAAATTAGCTTGAATTTTATTAAAGAGAGATAGAGTGGAACATAGCTCAAGAAGTTGACAATCTGTCTGAGGTGTGATGTGTTGTCAGATCAAATCTCTTTAGTGAACTCATTTGGACTATTTCTCTTTTGGGCCAGTAGTTCACCACCAGTGTTACAAAGGCTGTGGTATGTTCTGTCTTGTCTGTGAGAAAGTAAAGTAAAGTTGGGCTAGTAGTTCACCACCAGTGTTACAAAGACTGTGGTATGTTCTGTCTTGTCTGTGAGAAAGTAAAGTAAAGTTGGGCCAGTAGTTCACCACCAGTGTTACAAAGACTGTGGTATGTTCTGTCTTGTCTGTGAGAAAGTAAAGTAAAGTTTATTTTATTTAACAATGCCTCTAGAGCACATTGATTTTTATGTTATCTTCGATTATTGAAAGTCAATCATATGGTCATTCTGTCATATTTAATTAGAGAAAACCTGCTGCCACCACATAGGATACTCTTTCTGATAAGCAGCAATGTATCTTTTATATGAACCAACCCACAGACAGGACAGCACATACCATGGCCTTTAATGAACTAGTTGTGGATTACTGTTTGGAATGGAAAATAGTCCAAACTGCAAATGGGTCCACTGAGAAGGATCAATCTAACGACTGATTGGTTCACAGGATGACACACTACTGTCTGAGCAACATCCCGCTCACTGTCTGTGAGAAAATGCATATAAAAGATCTCTTTCTGAGCAACATCCCGCTCCCTGTCTGTGAGAAAATGCATATAAAAGATCTCTTTCTGTTAATCAGAAAGGATAGAAGATTTCCTTTGAAGATCATGAGTTGCTAACATTACTTATTTGATGCCTGACAAACATTATTCCTTATTAAAGGGACATAATATTCTTATTTAAAGTTAAGAAGTAATTTTGAAAATGAAGTTTCAATATATCTTTTCAGTTGCTATTGGCACCAATTTAAAATTTTATTTATGTTTTTTTATTAAATAATATTTGAACAATTCATTTATGTAAAAATGTGTTAACAAAGGAAAATTTTGATTATGTGTATATTTATATGTCTCATTAATATTTTGTTAAGAATGTCCATTCAATTAGGAATAATGTTTGTTAGTCATGGTTAGCTTCACTATACTTTGAACAACTTGACCCAGAAGTGAAGTCATTGCTATAAACATATATAGAGTGGGATGTAGCTCAAGCGGTAGCGTGTCCACCTGCGAAGCAGTCTGTCATCGGATCGATCATTCTCAGATGACCCATTTGCTGTCTGAGCTATTTTCTATTTCAACCAGTGGTCCATAGCTGGTTCATCAAAGGCCATGGTATGTGCTATGCTGTCTGTGGGAAAGTGCATATAAAAGACCCCTTGTAGCCCATGTGGTGACAGCAGGTTTCCTCTAAAGAAATGACCATATGTTTGATATCCAATAGCGACTGATAAGATAAAAAATCAATGTGCTCTTAAGGCATCGTTAAATAAAACAAACTTTACTTTTCTTTTGCTATAAATATATTTGCTATTCTTAGTGTCTCTAGGTATCAAACAATAGCAAACTAGATCATTCAATAGGACAAAGGAAAGGATTGACTGTTTAATCATATTGTTTATTCAGTGGCTATTATGTTTCAAACATACGGTTTTTTGC
The DNA here is from genome assembly GCA_032355785.1 of Symmetromphalus regularis. Taxonomy (NCBI): domain Eukaryota; kingdom Metazoa; phylum Mollusca; class Gastropoda; order Neomphalida; family Neomphalidae; genus Symmetromphalus; species Symmetromphalus regularis. The sequence goes on along the minus strand of JAULBS010108288.1, from coordinate 25,388 downwards.
AACTTGGTCTTTGGAGGAAACCTGCTACTTCCACATAGGCTACTCTTTCTGATTAGCAGCAGAGGATCTTTTATATGCTTTTTCCCAGAGACAGGATAAACCAGTAGTGGACTAGTGGTCAATGCTAGTGCCATACATCTACCCACTGAGCCATGCGGAGCACTTGTTCTAGGGTGGAGCTAGTATTGAGATTAAACATCCCATGCCTCGACTGAGATTTTTTCCCAGTACCAACCAGCCATAAGTCCGATAGTTTAGCCACCACACCACAGGGACCAGTCCAATGGGACACACCACCCACTTAAAATCTGTCTTGATCCAATCAGCACTATAATATCATCCTTTTAACTATTAACCCCCGTTAGGTTACAAATCTATCTACCATGATCCCCTTTGTGTCATTGTTTATGATTTCATTAATACCAGATTCGAGTCTGGTTACCATTGATTGCAATCTGGAGACAATATCACCAAGATTTATGACAAACAAATATTTATGACCTTCTCAAAAGAGAAACCGACTGTCGTCATCAGGTGATAGATTCGGCTGTCAGTGAAGTCGCTAGGGAAAGGATGTTGAAGAGTTGGGAACTGGGATGTACTGTATGTAGCTGTTTGGAGATCAATACTTGAACACGGCCCAGTTGTTGAGTTTGACAACACTGGTATTGCCGGGGAGTTACCCCCAGGCTACATCATACTTGAGTTGCTAGGTCTACAGGATTTAATCTAGGTTGGCTAGTTGATGAAAGGGACGGTGCCTTTCTTAAACAAGTAAGCTTCTAATTGTGTTTGTATTGATTTTTGTAAGATAAAATGTCAAAGTATCAGGATATATATTTTTGGGGGTTTTTGAAAATTGTATTGATTTTTTTTTATATATGTGACGTTTTAATGATATATATATGTGTTTATGTTAGCAGTTTCATACATTTCATTTCATATCGTTGTTAATTTTGCATACAATTGTAATTAAACAGAATAATTTGAATGGAGAAGCATTAATGATAGAAATGTATACCGGTACCTACTTATGACATGTTTACCAATACACTTCTTAAAGGTAGTGGAAATCTATCCTTGTTTATAATAGCCTAGCATATTGTTTAATATTAGATGTCAGACATGTTTGTAACTAAGCTATGGAAGAATCCCTCTGTCACAGTAGAGGGGTCTCTTTTCAGTTATCAGCAAGGCTCCAGGCATATACAATAAATAGCCTCTTTTTTAAATATTAGCCATATGTTTGTATTCTTTTTATATTAATTAGCTCATATAGCTGTCCATTGATGCATCTGTACAACCATCCTTCCTTCTATATATCCATTGAATCATCCATCTGTCTGTCTGTCCATCCATCAATCCATCCATCCATCAATCTTATCTATCCAACATCCTTTTATAAATCCATTGAACCATTCAACCATCAATAATCCATCCATCCACCCATCCATCCACTCACCCATCCATCCATCTACCCAATCCATCCATCCATCCATCCATCTAACCATCCATCCACATATACATACATACACACACACATACACACATGCATACAGACATACAGATATACAGATGTACATACATAAACACATACACACATACATATTCATCCATACATAGATACATCCATGAATTCATGTATATCCAATGCAGTCCATTTCATTCCTATGCATTATCTCAACTAATCTATCCAATTTTGTGAAACATTTTCTATCATTCACTCAGTGTATATGTATTCTTTAAATTCAATTTGAATGAAACCAAGCTTTATGTGGCATATCATGCATGAAGAACATAGCTTTTAAAAATTGATTTTCAATTAGATCAAACTTTTGTGGCATTATCTGTAAATGTGATGGCTTCCTTGGGTACCATTTTGTTTTTCCACCTCTTCCTCTTCATCATCTTGTAGTTCGTCTATAACTGGGATTCATGCTTTCCTCTTGGCTGGCATACTCTAAAATATTGGTCATATTATGGTTTCATGTTTTCTTTAGATACTTTGAAACTCTTATATTGATTTCTGAATTTTTAAGATCTTTGAATTCTATAAATCTACCACATAGACAGTATTAGAAGATCCTAGATTTAGCTTTGCCACAAATCACTATAAAAAGTCATTACAGGTCCATAAAACATCTTATATACTGTTTCCGATGACGTAAGGGTTTAACTTAAAATCTTAAAATCAACAACTTTGGCTATAAAATGTTTTAAATGTAGTCTTACCACAAATCATTCTGAAAGTGATTGCATAAGCTTGGTGTAATTTTCTGAGGATCATTGCTCTTAAAATGTCTTATAAGATAATAAATCAGATTTGTTGATATCTGTATAAACAATGGATGTAAATTAAGACTTAATTAATATATTCCTATTGTTTATCAGAGAGGCACCCAGACATTTAAATTTGTTTGTTTGTTTTGGTTTAATGACACAACTAGAGCACCTTGATTTATTAATCATTGGCTATTGTTAGCCAAATTCTGACTGGTTTTGAATCACGGTCTTAGCTTTAGAGTCCAATGTCCTATCCTTGGAAAAATTAGACTCACTACATGTGAATTATACTCAACAAAATTAATTAAGGGCCAGAAGACCTTTTGATATTGGTGGGTGCCCAAAGTTCTTTGGTCATAGGATCAAATCCCCTAGTCGGATTCATTCTTTGACTGGGTGTTTCCCATCCTAACCAGTTACTCACAACTGCTATACCAAAGGTGTATAAAACATCTCTTGCTGTTGAAGGAAACATATCGAGGGTTTCCTCTGATAACTGTGCATCAGAATTATTAAATGTTTGTCATCCAATAGCCAATGATTAATAATCAATGAGATTTTTTTTTAAAATATATTTTTTTACTCATGACTGTGTTCTTGGCTACTCTGTTTGCTGTATTTTCACCATATTACACAAACAACCATGAATGCTTTTAAAACTGTTCATGTTATGCATTATAAATGTATTAAATGCAACATTATAATGTCTTTAAAATGAATAAAGACTTATTTTTATATTTCCTTGGCATGAGGGTGGGGTTTTTTCTTCTTTTTTTAACATTTATACTTTCATAAGAATTACCACTAAATTATGGTTTCATAAAAATTACCACTAAATTAATATTGGGTGTTCTATAACTTGTTTTGTCTAGTATATTTGAGTACAATTCCTGACATGCTTGATGCATATATGCATACATGTATATACATTTCACCAACTCAAACACTCAACTCAGTATCACCAATGTAATTAGTAAAACCATATAGAGGAACTGTTTTGTTAAATAAGCAACATATCGTTGACTACAAAAACATGTTCCTGTGAAATTAGCTTTTTAAACATATTAACCAACAGATGTTTATGTGTTTTAATTTTGCATAAAGCAAATTACTAAAATAAGTGGTTCCAGCCTGTTAAGGAAGTCATTGATTTTGTTAGGAGATAAATTTCCTGTCTAAAAGACTGCTGTTTAAAAATTGATCTGTGCTAAGTACGTTGAGTACATGCTTTGTAATTCTGTATGTATTTTTTTTCTTTGTGTATTACATGTTATAACTGGAGCAGGGTTTCACAAATTCCATGTCCAACAGACTGAGACTAAGATTGTGAGTCTCTGGGTCCAGCAGTAGAACGTTGTACTCTCAAGTTGAAGACTGAGGTTCAAAACCCATCAGAGGCTGACTCTCACTTGACTTCATGTCAAAATTACCAAATGTTTGACATACACATGTATGATATATTGATCAATGTGTTCTAGTGGTGTTGTGAAACAAAACAAAAAAGAGACTGATTTTGTTTCAGGGCTACTGATTTATGTCAAATAAAAGCTCAGATTTGATTTTTTTTTTTTCTAACACAAATGCTTCCTTGCATGTGATACTTTTTTAAATGTGTTTACTAATTTGAGCCAATGTTTTATTATTATTATTTTTTTAATGACACCACTAGACCACATTGATTTGTTATTAATCATCAGCTGTTGGATTTCAAACATTTGGTAATTTTTACATGTATTCAAGTGTGAGCTAGCCTCCAATGGGTTTTGAACCATTAAGAGTATGATGTTTGACCAATGTAGTGAATGTCAGAACCCAAAAGAGCATAGACAGTGTAACCACCAGTGATATGTTTCTTACAGTAAAAAGAAAAAGAAATGTTTGTTTAATGACACCAGCACATTATTTACTCAGAAGCTGTTATGTGTCAAACTCATAATCTTCAGAGGAATCCTGCTACCACCACTCAAGCTACTCTTTCGTAGCAGCAAGGATTCGTTTATATTCACTTTATTATAGAAATAGAAATGATTGTATGTACATCAGTCTTGGACAACTGACTGGAATGAGAAATAGTCCAACAGGTCTGTAGAAGGGTTTTAATGTGATGATCTATCATACGTCTGTGTTACACTGTATTCTATGGAATAATTACATAACGCAAGCAAACTCAACTAGATTATTCATCATCACTGATAGTCGGTCTCACAGATATGTGGAAAAGCACATACCACAGCATTTGGTCCATCAGTTGTTGACCACTTCTTGGAAGCAAAAACTGCCTAAATAGTATACAGAAGAAGGTTAATCTAATCACTATGAAATTCTGAGCTGGATCCTATACACTAGCATCATTTCTAGCTGAAGAATGTTGAATGGGAATAGGAGAGACTACTCTTTGACTTCACAAAACAGTAACAGTTACCTCCCTTCTCAGATTCCTGTCCGCCCATATCTATCATATTGATTTTTATTGTAGAGTTAATGCTAATTAAATATTTACACTCATTTATCACTCCAGTGATTGGAAACAGTATAGCTACTCTAAATGTTGTCTTTTTAAACAAAATAAGTGGAGGAGAGGAATATTATGCATGGACATAGTATTTTTGTTGTTAAATGGATGTCAGCTACAAGTTCATTGGTTTGAAGATGGTCACTAGAAGATAAATAATTGCTTTAATTATTTAAGTTTAATGAGTACCAGGCCTATATGTAGCTTGGTTATGTGTGAAGGAATTGGATCAGTGATTGCAATCAATACAAACGATAAATATTTTACAGGTGTGTGGGTTGTACAATTAGTTCATTTGTCAAAAGAACAAAGGTGTTGTGCTTTTGTTTCGTGAAAACATTCTATGGTTTGTATTTTTGTTCTACTTTATTTCTAAGCAGGTTAGGTATTTGAAAGTGGATAGTATATGTTTGTGTGTGAGTGTGTGTGTGTTTGTGTGTGTGTGTGTGTGTGTGTTTGTGCGTGTGTGTGTGTTTGTGTGTGTGTGTGTTTGTGTGTGTTTGTGTGTGTGTGTGTGTTTGTGTGTGTGTGTGTTTGTGTGTGTTTGTGTTTGTGTGTATGTGTGTGTGTGTGTGTGTGCATGCGTGCATGTGTATTTTTGTGTGTGTATACATATATAAACCTTACTTGGGGAGTGATTTATAGATCTCCTCAACTTTTCAAATGTGAAACCCTGTAAATGCCAGTTTATCTGGACAAATGTCAGTCCAGACTGAGTTGATAAACAAACTACAAAATTAATGTAATGAACTGATGGTGTACATGTACACTAGGTGAGAAAAATCAATGTAATTTACTGAGACAACAGATGCAGCTGTTATTATTACAGTCTGGTCACTATAAAGGTCACTGTAAAGAGCAACCACCTGTCTATAACAGCCACCTTTAAATAAAAGTACCAAATATTTCCCTTTTGTATATAAATGCATGCATTTCATCCTGAATATAAAAGCCACCCTTGATGAAGAGCTTTTTGTAAGTTCCTTGAGTGGGCTTTATGAACAGATTTGACAGTATGTATATTAGATATATTGGATACATTAAATATGTTCTGCTAAATATTACATGGGTTTTTTTGTTTTGTTTGTTTATGTTTATTGTATTTTATCCTAATATGTACATACTCTCATGTATGCAAGGTGAACGTCACTGACATTTAAATGCACCTACATGTATACACTCAATTTTAAACTTTATATTATACACAGTGTCTTAGCATGATAGATATAAAATATCAATTATTCTTCTATATAAGCATTATAAACATACTGAGGTAACAAAAGAAGTTTTGTTACTTTATAAATATAAAACATTTTTCTCCTTTTTTGTCTCTCACTTTTGTCTTCTTTTTTTTGTGATCACAAAACAATAGCAACTCCTGAACCAGAAATACCAATTTTGTCAGTTTATATCTTGTCATTAACTTAGAAATTGTAAAAGTCATTCTGAGTGCTCCTTCAGTCTCTGAGAGAATTACAAACCCCATTTCAATATAATAATGTGTGAATTGAATATTCTCTTCATTTCAATCTGCTCTAGATGCTCTATATAAGAGCCACCTCTGTAGAAGGCAGTTTAGATATACATCCTGCATAGTACAAATGCATAGACAAACCTGTCTTAACCAGCCACCCTTGAAATTTACACAGTTTGCCTCAATATGGGTCGCTACTTATTATTGTTTAATTTGTACTAAATTAGTTATTTGGAAGACATGGTGATTTTCTTATGTAAGTGGTCATATGAACACGTATGATTGTATTTTAACTTGCATATAAAAGTCACATGGTTGTAACAGTCACATTTATTAGATCCCTTGGGTGGTTGTTGAGATAGGTTTGACCGTATTTGATTTGTTTCCAAGCGAGTGTTGAACATTAGTGATCTCCAAGGTATTGTTTTAGTGTACGTTCATCTCTGTACTGTTCCACAGGACAGGATCTTAAGACTGCATGTAGACTATAATATTCTGCAAATCTATTCTGAAGCAGGTTTGAATACCATAATTGTACACTTGTGTATTTTCACTGTGTGCAGAAATATATAACTCATGTCTACTACGCAGATTCGTGGTGTAATGCACACTTTCAATACAATAGCTTGTATGCATTTCTGAATATCTGTCTGCTTTATGAAACTTTCATTTATAATATCAACTAACAACACCACTTTATTCTGTGTAATTTTGTAGCGTAATGTATTCTAGAACACATGAAATACAATAACATAATTATATGCATTTCTGAATATTTGTCTGCTTTGTGGACCTTTTATATATGGTAGAATATCAACTGAAAACATCACTTTATTTTGTGTAATTTTGTAGTGTAATGTATTCTAGAGCACATGAAATACAATAACATATGCATTTCTGAATATTTGTCTGCTTTGTGGAACTTTCATATGGAATGTCAGCTCTAATTAACCATTAATGGAGATGCAGTCTGGAAACTAGGACAATATCATTCCAATCAGACAGCCACCATAATACTTAATGGAGCATTTACCACAACTTAATTGTTCCAACAGTAGCAAGAAGATTGGCAAAGTATATTATGGCATGTGTAATTTGAGTAGTATCTCTAGATACTGTCAAATGTCTGTTTTAATAACCCTGTCTTCATGTTAATGACATTAAAATATGTTTAATAATTGAAAATATTTGTAATTGAAGACTTTTGACATTTCTCAATCATTTGTTTGTCTGAATGGTTTACTGCATTTTAAAGGCATATCCAGTAAACAATGGCGGCCAGACTAATAGACTTACACGTAGCTGCCATTGCAAAAAAGGCAAGCCCAGTTTATAGAATTGTGGCTTTTTTAAAATATGCAAAGGAAAGGAGTGCTTGTTTAATGACACCCCAGCACATTGTTTATTCTATTCAGCAGCTATTAGTTGTTTGACATATGGTATTCTGTGACTCATGGTCTTTAGAGGAAACCTGCTACCACCTTGATGTGCTATTACCTTGACGTACTCTTGCCTTGACATACTTTTTCCTTGACATACTCTTACCATGTCTCTCTCTCCTCACCTCATCTCACCTCATCTCACCTCACCTCACCTCCCTGGTTATATTCATTATGAACGTAGTCCTTAATTGTCAAATGTACACATATATATTTGTAATCATTATACTAAATAAAAAATGGAATTTGTAATATTTATTAATGTAAGTTGAACATGATTAATACATCTATATCAATCAATAACATATATCATTTGGGTAGTATACTGTTCAAAATAAGTAGGGGATATCAGAGGATAATATGAACAGCATAATCTTTATAGTAATAGTAGTGAGGGGCAAAGTTGAAGTACATTAATAATGTGACATGACACTATCATGAAAACTCTGTCAAAATGTTGAGGTATAGCTGAACCAGATTGAGATAAGCAGCAAGGGTATAATTTATAAAATTCAAGTTTTTGATTAATTCATTCATTAAAAATGGTTAAAAACCCAGAAGTGGTGTAAACATGGAAGTATCTTTTATGGCATTCTCCAGATCAAATATCCAATAACAATAACTTGGGTATCATGTCTAAGTGCCTTCTTCTTCAAAATGTCCTTAAATCTGTTGACATTATCCAACAAATTCAAATACATGTTCGATGGTGGAAAGGTATCCACTTGGTACTGGGAATGATAATGTTTTAATGTTTTGCTGCTGTACATAGATTTCATTTCATAATTATTCACATTTGAATTAAAATAGCCCTTGCTTATTTTGAACATTATATTTATAAAAGTGAAATCATTGACGATCAGAGTTGTTATGTCCCCACAGGAAACGTGTTGATATAGATTGTCCTGTATATGTGTGTATTGATATAGATTGTCCTGTATGTGTGTGTGTAACAATTTGATGATGGCAGTGGCACAAAAGGACAATTAATTGATTTAGGATACTAACATTAAGGAGTCTATAGTGTATGTTTATTCATGGGTGATAAGCAGAGAAATTCAATTCCAGCCAGTGGACTAAAAGATACAAACAGATCTGAGAAAGGATCATGATAATCTTATTCATTCCATCTTGGAGTGTCTTAAGTGTTCAGTCACTTTTTCAATTTATCTTTATTTTTAATTTTTTAATGACACCACTAAAGCACATTGATTTATTAATCATCGGCTTTTAGATCTAAAAAATTTGGTTATTTTGACCCAGTCAGGTATGAGGCAGCCTCCAGCGGGTTTTGAACCACAGTCATCAGCTTGATAATCCAACATTCTGCCACTGGGCCACCGAGACTCTTTTCAATTTATCTATTATATTTGTTTTGGGGGTTCTATAAAGTATGACACCAGCTGCAATTTACCTATTATATTTGTTTTTGGTGTTCTATAAAGTATGACACCAGCTGCAATTTACCTATTATATTTGTTTTTGGGGTTCTATAAAGTATGACATCAGTTGTCTTGCATTGTATAATGTTAATGATCAGGGTAGTTTTTTATTTACCTCTTATATTTATCATCTTGGGGGATTGTTAAAAAGTTAACTGCACCAGTTCACCATTTTAAAATTTCTGTCCTTTAATTCTGTCCTTCACATTATATATAGTCATAGTGTCTGTATAATCCATACAACACATTTTTGTAGGAATGAAATGTTGAGATGTCAGCAAACCAGGAATTTTTGTTTAACTTTTACCAATATCATAAATAATGTTTATTTTTAGTTTGGTCACTCCAAAATCCTTTCTATGCAAGAGATATATTTTTGTTTAATTAAAAGCAAATATTTATTTTTGTGAAGTATAAAACTATGTATTTAAATTAGATGACAAAAAAAATAGTTTTTATTATATTAATTTAATGAAAGATGCAAAACAAAACTATAAATTTGTCATCAGCCAATTTCCTTTGCTATCAGGATCAGTGACCTAGTGAACAAGTTTTACCAGCTGTTCTCTGCAGAAACATAACTCATATGGCAGGATATCACAATTCCACACTCAGCATCATATCTGGTTTGGACAGAGAAATACTTTAAGTCAATTACTAGTGTATCTTGTAGCCATGCCTGTAGGCAAAGTAATGAAGTCATGCTGTGTTGATTTTAGTTAGAATGGGCAGTCTAACGTCATCACAAGATGGGGCAGAGTTTGCTGCTGAGACTATGTAATTGGAACATTATTACATCACTGGCTTGAACGGCCAGAAAAGATAAGCATTGGTCCATTTGATGCCACCACCATTGCCTTAAGCATTTAACTTAGAAAATGAATACAGTAAAACCTGTCTTTAGCAGCTATCCATCAGAGTAAAAAAAAAACATGGCCTACTTTGTGCTTGATGCATTATAGGCAGAAAATTAAGTAAAGAGCTTGGTAACTCATTTAGAGGTTACCACAACATCAGTAGAGCCTTGTAACCCATTTAGAGGTTACCTCAAAATAAGTAAAGAGCTTGGTAACCCATTTAGAGGTTATCACAAAATCAGTAAAGAGCTTGGTAACCCATTTAGAGGTTATCACAAAATCAGTAAAGGGCTTGGTAACCCATTTAGAGGTTACTATAAAATAAGTAAAGAGCTTGGTAATCCATTTAGAGGTTACCACAAAATAAGGATCTGCTAACCTATAGGTTATGACACATTTTTACATTTAAAAAACACGAATTTACTAATTATTTGCTTAAGAATATTGTTGAGAACAATGTTTTATTCCTGAATTTACCAGCATATGGTAACCACCTGTATCAGTTTTAATCAGGAATCTTTTTTCCAACAGAAATAATTTATTTTTAAGACATTCTGTAACTGACACTGACGTCTGCTCAAGCGGGTTTCACTATTGTTGATTATCTTGCTAGATCAATGTATGACACTTATCATTGTATAGACATGCAGAATCTGATTAACAATTTCTACACCATTGCCTTGTCATCAGTATATTTGTGATGTACACATCTAAATTACTACAATCTGATTATCAAGGTTTTCGAATTCCCTTGTCACCAGAAATGTATCCTTGTGTATATACATGTCCATAAATATTTAATCTGATAACTTGTTTTTGCACTATTTCCTTGTCATCTGCATCATGAATATCATGTCTATGTACCACTCATTCAAACCGAATTTGATTAAATTTCATTTTTTTTTCAAAATCTTACAGCTTTCATGCATCATAAAACTTCTTTAATTCAATGAAAATCAATTTTTAAGCGAGTTCATTAGTTACAGTCACAGATCGATTAAGATTAGTTTTCTGTAGACTGAACATGATTGCAGTCACCATGCATTTTTATCAGAGAAATTATGATTCAGGGTCAGTTTGACTTTCCTTAAATTAGGATACAAGACTTCCTATTATATATTTTACCTTAAATAATTTAGATTTTAAAGTATTTATATTCATTAACAATTTGTGTTGTGTCTGACAAAATTCAGTAGGTGAAATATACATTGTTGTTTTTTTGACAGGGAAGATGTTGTCAACTTTTGTGTTTAATTGAATTAAACAACAATTATAGCATCATTTAAAACCAGTTTTTAAAATGTTTATGAGGAGTTTATGTATGTCAAATTAAAAAACAAATGGTGCAGCTCACTTAATTAAGTTTAGTATTCTAGTTTTCAAACTCATGCATGATATGCACCTCTGCCCTTGCAATTTTTTTTTTAAATGCAATATTACATACATTTTTTATCTTTAAAAACAGGAGATACATTTTGCTTGTTAAGGTCTACTTTTCCATTAAATGACCCAATGAAATTCTGCATATTTGCCTGAGTTTTGCACTTTTTGTACTTGGCGTATAATACTAGTATGCAGTTTGAGGCATGCTATATCATTTTGGCACTTTACAACACTCCTGGGAAATGTTTCTAGCAACAGATTTATGGCATCATTTTAAGTATATAAATAATTTTTTGCGCAGATATAATAATGAATATATTACTATTGTGAGTTATAGATAACCCAAGGGAGAAAATATTTTGTGAGGGTCCTTTTGAAAAAACTATTCTGAGATTTGGAATATCTATAACTCAAAAACAGTTCTGAGAAATTTAACATTTGTCCATTCTTGACCATTCGTGAACATTACACTTACAAACTCTGTTAATTATAAGTGCAAACAACAGTATAATCCCCTTTCTGTATTAAAGAATAATTGTGTGTTCCAGCTATCTGACCATATCTAGGAAAAAGCACTGATACAATTTTTAATAATTATTTTTCATATATTTTGACAAATTAGAAAAAGAAATTGTCAATGTCTAAAATTCATTAAAAAAAAAAAAATTGTCCTAGTATAGTATGTTCCTGGAAACAATGTTTTAGACCTTATCTGAAATGTTGACATTTATGTTTGATTCACTGTAAAGTCCTTGAAAGGTATTTCAATGTCATTACTATTACTGTGCAAGTGATGATATATATATCATATCAACTGACAAATTAATTATGTATAAATTGTTATTGTCACATGCCACCTGCAGACAGTTATCACCAATCAATGTTAACCTTATTAACAAGTAAAGCAATTAGAGCCATTTCTGAATAATTAATTAATTTTCACAGGACGTGGTGATTAGAGACTGTCATGTTATTGCATTTATGAGTTACTGGAATAGTTTACCCAAGTCACACACAAAATGTTGACATTCTCATCACCTTTTCGTTAAAGCTGTTTAATACAGTGCCATCTTATTGCAATTAAAAGAAAATATAATTATGTATAAAAATTCTACAGCTCACTTAATTAAATTTAATATTCTGGTCTTCAGTCCATGCATGATACATACCTCCACCCATGCAAAAAATTGTTTAATCTTTAAAAAAGAAAGGAGATACATTTTACTCGTTGAAGGTCTTCTTTTCCCTTAAATGATTTATGGAAATTCTGCATATTTGCCTAATTTTCGCACTTCTTGTACTTGGCCTATAATACTACATATATATATATATATTGTTTTTTCACTCATAACTGATAACTGGCTACATTTGTTTTGTTAAAATATTTTCCTGTGGAAATATCATGCATTGGTTTAACCAGGCATTCATTGGGTTGCTATGGATTTTAAGACAGGTGTGCTTGTCTATAATAAATAACGTCACAATAATTTTGCCAAAGTACAACTTGACAAAAATTCAATGTAACATCATTAATAGCATTATAGGCTTGTAGGTTTCTGAAATGTGGAGCAGTTAAAACAGTGAGGTGTAATAAATAGAACATAAACTCACTACCATCTATTATCGAATTGATGTCCTTTATGAAATAATTCATTTATTTTTGATAATTATTACATGAAAGAAAGAAATGTTAGTATAACCTCAACACATTGTTTTAATCTGTGGGTATTGAGTGTCAGGCATACAATATGTTTGACTCATGGTCTTCTGAAGAAACCTGCTAACAGCACAAGGCTACTCTTTCCAATAAACAGCAAGGAATCTGTATATTGTTTGAAGGTATTCGATTTCATGACTGCACCTTAGCATTTCCCATCTTACACTATAAAGATGTTTTGCATTGGCTGGTTATTATGCCCCTGCTATTTTCTATTGATCCCAATAACTCATGAACAAGACCATACATGTACCTGCCAAGTCTACCAAAACCATAAATTTCAATCCCTGATTTTATTTATTAAACAGTAACAATGATATGTGTACATTCAGTGATTGAAGCGAGACTGTTTTAGATACAAACATTAAAACTGATATTTAACAGTTACTACTGTTGAAAAGGTAATAAATAAACCATGTTTTTTTTCTAAATTATATTAATTAACCTGACATGCATATATATGAAGGTCGTTAATTTGATCAAAGGAAATGAATATTTTTTTTACAAGATCCCAGCACATTGGTTAATCAGTGGAAAAGTAAAGTTTGTTTTATTTAACGATGCCTCTAGAGCACAATGATTTTAATCTTATCATCATCTATTGGATGTCAAACATAATATTATGGTCATTCTGACATATTTCTTAAGAGGAAACCTGTTGTCACCACATAGGCTACTCTTTTTGATAAGCAGCGAGGAGTCTTTTTAAGTGCTCTTTCCCAAAGACAGGACAGCACATACCATGGCTTTTGATGAATCAGTTGTGGACCACTGGTTGGAATGGAAAATAGTCCAAACTGAGAAGGATCAATCTTATGACCGACCGCTTCACGGGCAGACATGCTACCACTTGAGCTACATCCTGCTCCTTGATCAGTGGATGTAAGCTATCAAACAAATTATTTGTGACACATGGTTCACAGAAGAAACCTGCTACTGTTTTCAATTATTGACAAGAGGTCTGTTATGCATACATTCCCACAGGCAGGATGACACTTACCACAGCCTTTGTTGCACCAGTCATGGACCACTGGCTGGAACAAAAAATAGTCTAGATGCTCTGAACACTATTCACACTTGATGAAAATGCTACTTTTGACATATATCTCGCACCTATGTTCATTGAAGTTACACATTATTTTTCAGGTAATTAAATTAATATTTGTTAAGGTTAGACATGCTGTTGTTAAAAAGTGATTGAGGTACCATATGTTATTTATTTTCAGTTAATTAATCTGAGTGTACAAAGGAAGACATCTTTTTGTTGGTTAATTAAATGATTGTTTATCAAGGTCACTAAACATAATTATGAAAATTGATTAACGTACATGTATTTTTCTTTACATACTTCATTAAGCTGATATGAATGTTTAAATATTGATTTCTGAGATACTTCACTCATTTTTTCTTCATGGAACTGGAAATGACATTTTACAAAACTTGCCAAGGCCTAATGATGTCATTTTGAAAAAAAACTAAGTGTTTTATAATTCCCATTAATACCCTGAGGCTGTAATATTTATAAAACCAAAGACCCTCTACCACAGTCTAGAATACATTTAAAAAATAATTAAACACATTTTTTAAAAACCTATATTTTATCCTCTTCCTATTATGTATGCATTTATATTTGTATGTTAATTTTTATATGTACTTGTTTTCTTCTTTATATCATTCATATATAAAGGAAATAAAGAATTTGAAATTTATTTCAGATATTTACAAATGTAAAGAATTTACTGCTAGTCTGAGGTGTGATGGATTGTCAGATCAATCCTGTTCAGGATTTTTTTCTTGTATGATCATATTAACATGAAATGCAAAACTCAATATCACATGTTTTTTGTTTAGACCTTATGACCTTATCTGCTCAAAGTGTTAAAAAAGAAAAAATCCGGGTCTGGGTCAGGGTAGATTTTGAATGTGCTTCTGTTAAAGGTGTTCAAGCAAGCCTACACTTGGTGGGTTTTTTGGAGGAGCATGAGCTGGAACTGGGCAGGGGATTAGAAAAAATTAGGACCTTTTACTTTTTATCACTTTGTCTTAAATACTCCATTTTAAAATGAGAAGGTTTAGACATAAAACATGCAATTTATTCGGTCATTTCATTTAATCCTGAATTTAAACATCTAAAGTTTTGTATAATTGTGACTCTCTTGCAAATAAAAATCTTGTCAACCTAACAAATCACCATTGATTGTTTTGCTGTGTTACTTTATTGAAAGTTGGTTCTAGGCTTGGAAAAACATTAAATGAACAAATCAATAACTTGTTTTTCAAAGAAAAACCACAATCAGTCTAATTTAGACTGATGTGAGTATAAAAAACCTCACAAAGCCAATATATTGCCGATAGTATGAAAAACTTCATATTGGGGTCAGACTGTTCTGTTATTGAAACTGGGTTCATGATTAGAATTGATTACTTAGGCTTTTTAAATTCCATTTTAGGGTCACACTGTTCTGTTATTGAAAGCGGTTTGTGGGATAACTTGGACTATTTAAGCTCCATTTTGGGGGTCACAGTGTTCTGTTATTGAAAGTGGTTCGTGTGATAACTTGAACTATTTAAGCTCCATGTTGGGGGTCACAGTGTTCTGTTATTGAAAGTGGTTTGTGTGATAACTTGGACTATTTAAACTCCATGTTGGGGGTCACAGTGTTCTGTTATTGAAAGCAGTTTGTGTGATAACTTGGATTAATTAAACTCCATGTTGGGGTCACACTGTTCTGTTATTGAAAGAGATTTGTGTGATAACTTGAACTTTTTAAACTCCATGTTGTGGTCACACTGTTCTGTTATTGAAAGCGGTTTGTGTGATAACGTGGACTATTTAAACCATGTTGGGGTCACACTGTACTGTTATTAAAAGCGGTTTGTATGATAACTTGGACTATTTAAACTCCATATTGGGCTCACACTGTTCTGTTATTGAAAGTGATTTGTGTGATAACTTAGACTATTTAAACACCATGTTGAGGTCACACTGTTCTGTTATTGAAAGTGGTTTGTGTGATAACTTAGACTATTTAAGCTCCATGTTGGGCTCATACTGTTCTGTTATTGAAAGCGATTTGTGTGATAACTTAGACTATTTAAGCACCCGCCCCCTAATGTTGGGGTCACACTGTTCTGTTATTGAAAGCGGTTTGTGTGATAACTTGGGCAGTTTTAAACACTATAACTGTTTCATTATTGAAACTGGTTTGCATGATAACTTGGCATCTATAAACATTACATTGATTAGATCAGCCTCTTCAGAATCGTAATAAACTTCTATGAAAAATAAAAAGTCACAGTTATTCTGACCTAGCTTATTTTAGAAAATTAAATGTCAGGCTGGTATGATAATACTGTTCAGAAGTTCAATCACATAATTTCATTCACTCTTCAGTTAAACGTGGAATATTAGTGCCATATTTAGATATATAATTAATGAACATTAAGTAAATTCCGGGATTATCACACCCCCTTATTTTAGAAAATAGCAGCTGGTGTGTTATATGCAGTTTAGTATTCAAAATGTCTGACAGTACTTCCTTTACTATCTTTGTTGGTGGTATATTACTTTAATGTTTCATGTAAAATGCATTTTGACCAAATACCAACCTGAAGACAGAAAAATAGGAAAGAAAATGATTGTTTGTTTACTGGCTATTGGATGTCAGATGCACATTATTTGTGACAAAAGGTTTTTAAAAAAAATAACTGCTGTGTTTTTGAATGGAGGACTAACAGATTGTAGTGTGGCACTAATCCAAAATGTCCGTGAGGAATCCTTAATTATTTAATAGTTTTTATTAATCCAATTATTAATTCCTGTCTGCACAACTAATTTCAGTATATTATAGATATATATGATAATGACATTTTATTAACCCATATATGATCATAATTTTATTCTAGAATATTGTTAAACAAAATTAATGTTCAATGTGACCAAGTGCATTAAGAATATCTGCATTTTTGCATTAATTAAGCAAATTGCTATTTTGCAATTACATATGAATCCCTCGAAGGGATATCTCAGCTTGTAATTGCTAAGGAATGGTGATTTATTTCTGATCATGTCTGTGTTGGAAACAGCAGGAACAGTTTTCACATACAACCTTTTTGCTTTCAAACAAAACAAAACGACATGTTCTGCAATGAGTCTAGGGATTTAGAATTGTGTCGGAGAAAAAGCTATCTAATATCCTTTATGTCTTTCATGTTTTTTGCTTGAAGCAGTTTTATAGCATCAGTACATTGCAATTTACAAGATTTAATAAAAAGGTTTCAAACAACTCTGTCACTTTCTAGAAACTGAAATTCAAAAAGAAAAAGGAGTGGGATGTAGCTCAAGTGGTAACGTGTCCACCTGTGAAGCGGTCAGTCATCGGATCGATCCTTCTCAGTAGACCCATTTGCAGTTTGGGCTGTTTTCCATTCCAACCAGTGGTCTACAACTGGATCATCAAATGTTGTGGTATGTGCTGTCCTGTCTGTGGGACAATGCATATAAAAGATCCTTTGCTGGCGACTGCGGGTTTCCTCTAAAAATATGTCAGAATGACCATATGATTGACGTTCAATAGCCGATGTTAAGATAAAAATCAATGTGCTCTAGAGGCGTTGTTAAATAAAACTACAAACCTAATAGCCACTGAATAAACAATAGGGTGTCATTAAACAAACAATCCTTTCCTTTCTTTATAAACATACTTGAGAAATATTTTCTTTGTGATGACAGGAGTTTCAGAAGATGTTATCAACAGCACGGAGACTTCTGGTTGTTGGCAATGGGGGGATTGCCACTGAACTTGTGTAAGTTGTATACTCTATACATCTAAGTAGCACTCACAAAGTTAGCCTCACTTGCACATATATTTTTAAAAAATAGGTTGGTTACAAAAATATAAATGTATTATGAAGTGTACTCATTTTCTAGAAATTCACATTACAGATAGATAGTATTGATATTTAATTAGTATCTCCAGAATTTTTTTTTATATATTATCACTACTGGGGATTCATATCATGGTTAATATAAAAATATATTTGAAAAATCAATGTAAAGAGCTGATTTAAAACAGTAAACTGCAGGAATGGACCTGGAGTGTCCTGGAGACAAGGAGAGGCCACAACTTTATCTTACAAAGGCTAGAATTCTATAGCATCTGGGGGTTCGCGGGGGTTTGCCATCCAAACACCCCAGCAGCAGCCTTGTCCCAGCACCCAACCAGGAACCTAGTCAGTTTCTGGACCCCGGTCTATTCAGGAACCTCCCCCTCCCAGCTTTCAAGTCCAGCCCTGTAAACTATACTGTTTAGTGAAAAAATATATGTGATACACTGTACTGAAATATTCTGATCTTTAAAAATCAGTCTTTATGATGAGGTAGTCTTGAAGTGGGGTTTCGCTTGCCTGTGTTTATCACATAGCTTTGTATGGATTGAGTGTTTATGTGGAAGGAAGGCTGTGTATTTGTGTGTTATGTCAGTATAATGTGAGGGAATCTGTATTTTTCTTACAGTCATGAACTGCAGGGATGTGAGGTGATTTGGGCAATAAAGGATTCCTATATTACAAG
This sequence comes from Symmetromphalus regularis, assembly GCA_032355785.1. Taxonomy (NCBI): domain Eukaryota; kingdom Metazoa; phylum Mollusca; class Gastropoda; order Neomphalida; family Neomphalidae; genus Symmetromphalus; species Symmetromphalus regularis. Next base: position 6,709 of record JAULBS010108288.1, on the reverse strand, counting down.
CACATTCGTCGATGCTGGTGCTGCTCAGTTCTTCTTACCTCATCTTAACAACGAAAAAACAACAGAAAACATGCCGTCCAAACGATTAAAATATGTCGTCGATAGTAAGTTTTCAGTTGTCCTATTATCTATCCAACACCTGAAATTGCCTGTGGCAATCAGCAATGCCATGGAGATTGCCATGCAGTTTTTCATTCTCCACGGCACTTTTTTTGTCGGGGACAATTTTTTTTTTTAAAGATGTATTTTTTTCTTAATATTAAAAATACAGTATACTTTATGCTAAAATTGCTGTGGAAAATGCTATGAACATTATTTTGCCTTGGACATTTTCTTAATTGCAATGATTGCTCTGTGTGTACAGTAAGTGACTAAAGACTATATAATTGTGATTTTAATGCCATTCATAGCAGATTGTTTATATTTGAAGTTTGAGGAGGTTTCTTTTGTAGACCATGCATGACAAGTGGTTGATATACAATGTATGAAAACTTATGAATTAATAGTTAATGATTAAACTGTATGTCTTTGTGTTAATAACCAAACATTATTTTCCTTTCTCTTATAGTATAAGTTTGATATAGTGAGAATATTAAATAATGTTCTGTATAATACCATTTTTATATAACATATTTTTATGTGCATGATTTAAAATACATAAGTTCAGTACCGGATCTAGATTGTAAACAATTTCCCCCCTGTCCTGTTCACCCATCGCATTTAGACGCCCCACCCCCCACCCCCATTCAGAAATCCTGCACACATGCCTGAAGTTGTAATATAAACTGTATCTTACAGAATGTCATTTTGTATTTTATATATAACCTGCCCACCGTCAAAGTATTGTTACTATTTAATATCCAAATAACATATTATCAATGGGTAATAACATATAACATATTATCATTTATTTATGACAACACAACATATACATCCTCAACATGTGGGTATTAAACGCATACTCCCACGGACCCTTGACCAAATTAATTTCCAAACAAAGAATTAATTTTAAATATAAAAATTTGATTTGTCCATAGAAATACTTCATTCAACTGCTTACATAACCACCGCATCTCGCTTATTATCAATATTTTAAAAATAATAATTAATTATGCTTGTGGACAAATAAACCGGAAAAAAATTACGTTTTTTTTTTTTGTTAAAGGTGTGCAATAGCTTCAAAAACATTTCGTACCAATTTATTTCACCCCATGAGGAGTTCCGAACTCAAAATTTGAAATTTTTTAATGTGAAAAAAATCGATCGACTCGACATGGAATTCCCTATATGATGGTTCAGTTAAAATGTATTGCATGATATGAAAACGAGATCTGGTATAACAAATGCATGTAAGTTTCATTCGTAATGAATTTTTAGAGCACAAAGTCCCTTAAATTCCGTGGGACTATGCCTTTAAAAGCTTCTCTTTTTTTTCATTGAGGTTTTAACCTTTTCTCTTTCAGAATATTCCCTGATTAATTTTTTTCCATCTCAACCAGTTCCAACAACTGGTATATTAGAGGCTGTGATATGTGCTGATCTGTCTCTGGGAAAGAGCATATAAAAGATCCTTTACTATTAAGTAAAAAAAAATTGTGGGTTTCTCCTAACAACTATATGTCAAAATTACTAAATGTCTGTCATGTAGTAGCAGTGGTTAATAAATCAATGTGCTCTAGTGGTATTGTTAAACAAAAATATTTTCCATTCCAACTAGTGGTCCACAACTGGTTCATCAAAGGCAATGGTATGTGCTGTCTTGTCTGGGAAAGTGCATATAAAAGACCTCTTGCTGCTTATTGGAAATAGTTGCCAATGTGGCAACAGCAGATTTCCTCTAAAGACATATTTCAAAAAGTTCATATGTTGGACGTCCAATGGCCGATGATAGGCCATTAAATAAAATAAAAAATACTTGTTAAACTAAAAATTATGTTTTCCAGAAGATTGTGCTGCGCCTGATAAGAAAGTTATGGGTGGAGCTCTTGGACCAGACTGGGCTACCAGTCATCAGATGCTGGGATCAGAGAAGGTAAGCTATCTGAAATAGTATTTTCACTCAGGTTTTCTCTTGTTTAAACATTATTATTTATTGTAATAGATAAATAAACTGCTTCAGAACCAAAAGGGCGTAAGTCTGGGTTTGGCACTTACCGGGATCACTCAATGCTCCAAAATGAACTGCATCTGGTGCACAAAGGGTGTATGTTGATTTCTGAAGCTATCCCACATTTATCTTCAAAACAAAAGATATCTTCTTAACAACATCTGTGCATTGAGTGTCTTCTATACATATAACTATGTTTTAACTCATAACATCTCTTGTTTATCAATATTTCTTACATTACTAGACACTATCTTCTTAACAAGATCTGTGCCTTTATGTCTTCTATACAATTAACTATATTTTAACTCATGACATCTCTTATTTATCATTATTTCTTACATTACTATACACTATCTTCTTAACAACATCTGTGCATTTAGTGTCTTCTATGCAATTAACTATGTTTTAACTCATGACATCTCTTATTTATCATTATTTCTTACATTACTAGACACTATCTTCTTAACAACATCTGTGCATTTATGTATTCTATACATATAACTATGTTTTAACTCATGACATCTCTTATTTATCAATATTTCTTGCATTACTGAACACTATCTTCTTAACAAGATCTGTGCATTTAGTGTCTTCTATATATACATGCATAACAATGTTTTAACTCATAACATCTCTGAAATAACATCTCTTACATTACTAGACACTATCTTCTTAACAACCATCAGTATATAAAGGGCGTTTAGGGTCTTCTATACACATAACTATGTTTTAATCAGTATATAAATACTTAACAAATGTAGATATAGAAATATGTGGCGGCAATCAGCAGTGCCACCATAAAAGCTGCTGTGTAATAATTTTTTTTAAACATTTTACTGTTATTGCAAAAAATTAAATATATGATGCAGTAAGTTTATTTTCTTGAAATTGCCATTGCAGTGTCATGGCGACATGATTTAGTGATGGTATTTAAGTGCCGTCTCAAATTTGTCTGAATTTCAAGGGCAGCAAATGGTTTTAAAAATCACCTGTTGTTTTTACCATTTCAGATGTTACAAAAATACTTGTGTTTGAGTCTTTATTATCCTTTAAGTTCAAGATAAATTTGAGACAGTTTCATATTAGTTTGGGCAATCATTGTTTCTTTGTTATAGGGATCTAGATCAGTCTTTGTGCAAAACTGTGTGCAAGTGAAAAATGTCTATTCAACTGAAGAATTTAAGAAATCTCAGCTGGAAGATGTGACCCCACCTGGTTTTCAAACTTCTCCATTGTCACAAGGTAAAACAATCCTCTCCATTTGCAAATACAAAGTAACAGGAGAGCAATTCTTTGCTCACCTGAAAATCACTGTAGCAGAGAAAATATAAAATGAGAGCAATTTTGCCAATTTTCATATTTTACAGGATAAAAATGAAATGCTGAAAGGCGAGCAGAGAAAATTAACTGTTAAATTTAGTATGCAGTTATTATTAATCATGATAATAATGTTAATTTGATACTATTTAATGAACAATGAAACTTTTAAATAATATTTTATAAACAATGAAATTTTTAAGTAACATCCTGTGAACAGTGAAACATTTAAATAATATTCTATGAATAAGGAAACATTTAAATAATATTCTATGAACAGTGAAACATTTAAATAATATTCTATGAACAGTGAACCATTTAAATAATATTCTATGAACAAGGAAACATTTAAATAGTATTCTATGAACAATGAAACATTTAAATAACATTCTATGAACAAACATTTAATTAATATTCTATGAACAATGAAACATTTAAATAATATTTTTATGAACAATGAAACATTTAAATGATCTATGAACAACGAAACATTTAAATAATATTCTATGAACAATGAAACATTTAAATAATATTCTATGAACAATGAAACATTTGATTATTCTAAAAATAATGAAACATTTAAATAATAATCTAGTAACAGTTAAACATTTAAATAATATTCTATGAACAACGAAACATTTAAATATTCTAAGAACAATGAAACATTTAAATAATATTTCATGAACAATAAAACATTCAAATATTCTATGAACAATGAAACATATAAATAATATTCTAGCTTTTCTTCATTTTTTTTTCTTTCTAATTTTATACTCATTGGATTCTGTATGACAATTTTGCCATGCTAGATAAAGGAAACTTCCATTTTCCTGTGGATTGAATTATTAAACTGATGTGTGTTACTAGTGTCATGACATTACTCAAACCTATCGTGTAACAGCTAAAAATATCCATACTATCGTCTTTCAGAAAACAAGTATCTCAGTTTTCTGATTATTCCAGTCTTTTTCAGTACTGATTGCAATAAGCATATGATATGTGACTTGCATGCAATTAGATTACTGCGATACCTATTGTCTGAAGATTATGTGCTCTGCTGTCAGACCGTCTGCTACAACTCGGTTATGTTATATTCTCCCACTAAAATAGTGGTATGTCTCTTTAATAGTCTTTCGTAGATGCAGTTTTGATTTTTTTTGATGATTTGTTTTATTGATTTAACATTATATACTGTTTAGTGCTAATGTTTTAGATTTTGTTGAGTGTTCGTTAATCAGATTTCATTCACTGTTTATTATTAAGATATTGTTAATCATTCAGATAATGTTCAGTGTAGATTATTCAGGTACTGTTCAGTGTTCATTATTCTGGTACTGTTCAGTGTTCATTATTCAGGTACTCTTCATTATTCAGATACTGTTTAGTGTTCATTATTCAGATATTGTTCAATGTTCATTAATCACATAATGTTCAATGTTCATTATTCATATACTGTTCTGTGTTCATTATTCAGATGTTATTGTTCAGTTTTGGTTATTCAGGTATCGTTCAGTGTTCATTATTCAAATATTGTTCATTATTCAGGTACTCTTCATTATTCAGATACTGTTCAGTGTTCATTATTCAAATATTGTTCAGTATCTATTATTCAGGTACTGTTCATTATTCAGGTACTGTTCAGTATTCATGAAGATATTGTTCAGTGTTCATTATTTAGGTACAATTCATTATTCAGATACTGTTCAGTTTTCATTATTCAGATATTGTTCAGTTTTCATTATTCAGATATTGTTCAGTTTTCATTATTCAGATATTGTTCAGTTTTCATTATTCAGGTACTGTTAATTATTCAGATTTTGTTCAGTTTTCATTATTCAGATATTGTTCATTATTCAGAAATTGTAAATTATTCAGATATGGTTCATTATTCAGATATTGTTCATTATTCAGATATTGTTCATTATTCAGATATTGTTCATGTATTTATTTCAACAGGATGGCCAGTGTATGCAGAGTTCACAAATGGAATGGTGTATGGTTCTGATTTCATCGTCAGTGCCACTGGAATTGTCCCTAATTCTGAGATATTTCTAACTGGAAATAAAGTAAGTCTAGTCTTATAAAATTATGTATTCTAAAGGAAGCTTGTGAGCCTTGGTCGTCCAGTGGTAGAGTGTCTCAAGCTGATGACAGTGGTTTAAAGCTCATTGAAAGCTGACTCACACTTGACTATGTGTCAAAATAACTGTTTGACATCCAATAGCCAATGATTAATAAATCAATGTGCTTTAGTGGTGTCTTTAAACAAAATAAACAAACAAAAAATCAAAATGAGCTTTGAATTTCTGTAGATGAAAGGTCATGTGATGGGATCATCAGGATATTAAAATTTGAAGGAATTTTTGAGTGCGTGCATGTGTTTTTTTTATGACTTCAATTTCAGCTGTCCAGTTCTAACAAACATTGTGTGCTATTGTTCAAATGTATCTGTTGTGCTAATGTTCTGCTGTTTGGTGCTATTGCCTAAACATATCTGTGGTTTCAAATGCAATCTGGAATGTTACACCCCTGTAAAATTCTGTTAGTTGATTTGCAAATGGATTTCAAAGAAGTCATTTTGTAGGTGCTTACTTTACGAAATTCTTATCGAATCATCAAAATCATTACAGAACATACTATTTTATGTTAAGAGTTTGATTAGAAATGATTTTTTTTACTTCCATTTGTAAGGAAATGGCTATTCTACACATCTAAGTTATTATTCTGTTTTAAAATGTATAATTTGTTTCATAATTGTTATATCGTTTATTTTTTATTATTAAAAAAAAATTCATTTTCAAAGTTTTATTGTCTCAGACCAAATAGCAATGTCAGGGTTTGGATCCTAAAGTCATTGCTTTACACAATAAACAATAACAATTTTTTTACAATAGTAATAAACAGTAACACTCACACATTCAACATGCATAGTCATAAATATATACATTTACAAACAAATCGACACAATATTTCACATAAACAGGAAAAGATTATTTAGTTATACAGTTGTTTAGGCAGTTCCAGATCTTGGGTAGTTCCGGATCAAAATGCTTTTTCAGCTTGTATACATGTCGAATAAAGAACGGATCGAAAACGTTATTATGTTTTTATTACAGTTCGTTTTATTAATGAGCTGTGCTGAAAAAATAATAATCCATATTTCATCAGAAATGTATAAACGCGAACTTCAAAAACTGTCGTCTGAACCAAGTTACGCAATCGGGACTCGACATTTTCCGTAAAGTGTTTTTAAAAGTTACACCAGCGACAAAATAGGTGACAGTT